>WBMW01005999.1:576650-592390 GCA_013396635.1 Penelope pileata | reverse complement strand
TTTTTTTTTTTTTCCCCCTGTGAGCTCTTCTAATGTCTCAGACTTCCAGGGAATGCACTCCTGGGTGAATAGAAGTGGACATGAGTTGGTCAAGGATCGACAGGGAGATCCTTGACAATCCTGTGAAGTAAAACTCCAGACATTCTTAGGTTCAGAACAGGCAGTGGGCAGGAAGTGGTGATAGCCTGACCAGGTTTATCTTCCTACTTCAGGCAATAGTCTCTTCTCTACCCATCACCTCCTTTCTTAGCATTGCATTCTTTTTGCAATTGCTGCTAGTGGTGAAAAACAAACACCCATTTGTGCCTTGAGTTTGCAAAAGAGTCTCTGGAACCTTTATCCATACCCAGTAGCCATACCCATCCATACCATGAGATTTTCCCAGGAGCAGCAGTAGTTGGATGCAGATTTGGTCCTGTGTGCAGTGCATGTGTGGGTGTTTTTTTTTTTTTTTCTTTGCTGTAGGGTTCCTGTAATCTTGCTCACACAACCAGCAATTCAAAGGCTGCTTTGATCTTCTTGCTTTTGGGCTTTGCGTGCCCACTGAGTAGTGTTTGACTCAGGCAGTGATGCTAGGTATCTTATTTCTGTCTCAGTTTAGTAGTTTCAGTAAGTGCTCTGTGGCACATAGACTAGCAAATCCTGGACTACCCTTCACAGCTTCATTTAATTCTTAGGGAAAAGTGGATTATAGAATTCTCAGTCAGTCTGTTCTTCAGCCGCCTTCTTCAGTCAGACTCTAGTCATGCTGCTGGGGGTATGCATTGCACCTCTCACCTAACAGAGAAGTACTTTGTGAAGGAAGGGGTTGTCACTGCCCATCGCTTTTTTTTAACAATCATTCTTTCTGCACAGAGCACAGGAAATGACGCCACTATAGAAGAGGAGCTGGGCCTTGTGGGAGCCTCTGCTGACGACACTGAGGCTGAGCTCATCCGCAGTATTTGCGAGACAGAACTTCTAGATGGTAAGTGTGGCTCCACTGAAGAGCCATGGGTTCCATCTGCCACAGAACCCAGGTGCAGTGGGTAAGGCATCTGGAGGGAGGGAGGCTGTTTCCTTCATAAACAGTACTATTTTTCTTCAGTGTCAGTTTCTTTGTAAATTGTTTCTTTGTTTTATCTCTTGAGGTGATTTTTCAGTGGCACAAGTGAATTAGCCAGCTCGTATAGTCTGCAGTTCTGGGATAAATTCAGTAATTAATTGTTCTCGGAATACTGCTCGAACAGTGCTCACCTATCTGCTGCTTTCATCCCCACTTTCTAGAGAAGCACCTGTTTTCTGCCTTTGTTCCACTGGTGCTCAAGATCTGCAACAACCCTGGGCTCTACAGTGATCCAGCACTTAGAGCTGCTGCAGCCCTGACTCTTGGAAAAATCTGCATGATCAGGTAATGCCTGATCTGTTCTCTTACCAGCTTCACTGGTATCTACGTACAATAAATGTTGCAACTCCTTTGCAGTGAAGAGAAACACAGAAGAGCATACTTCTTGTCTTACTAGTTTCAAAGACCTAGATTTTGGAGACTGATTTTGGCCTTCTTTTCTGTACCTTGTCCCACCAGCTCTGAGTTCTGTGACTCTAACTTGCGCCTGCTCTTCACTATGATGGAGAAGTCCCCTCTGCCTGTTGTGAGATCCAACCTCATTATTGCAGCAGGAGATCTTTCCGTCCGTTTCCCCAATCTCGTGGAGCCATGGACGCCACATCTCTATGCCAGGTAATGCCTGTGCTTACTGTGGCAGAGGACAAGTGATAGGAGCTCAGTGGGAGGGTGACACCGGGCCTCTGGAAGGTGAGAGTGAAGCAGGAAACCAAATTTGAAGGTGTCAGTGCAGGGAGACAACTGACCTGGCTTGTGGAGTAGGCTACTGACAATATTGGTAACTCAGAGATGCTCAGCTGCCTTCTTTGGTAACTATTTGCTTCTGTCAGGTTGCGGGACCCCTGCCAAAGCGTGAGGCAGACAGCTGGAGTGGTGATGACTCACCTTATCCTCAAAGACATGGTAAAGGTGAAAGGCCAAGTGAGTGAGATGGCAGCTCTGCTTATAGACCCGGAGGAATCAATTGTGGGAGTGGCTCAGAACTTCTTCAATGAACTCTCCAACAAGGCAAGTGAATGATCACAAGAGTGGCAGGGGGCTGGGTCAGTGGCATGAGAGTTTCGAGTCCTGGAAGGGGTGTGTCAGTGGTGTAGGGGATCTGTCTGTCCCTCTTCTGTGTTGCCTAAATTAGAGTAGGTAAAGGGAATTTTGCAGAATGAGGTCAAATTCAACAACATCTGAATTCATCTATACACGTCAGAAGGCAGGCTCCAAACCAGTGCTTTGTCCACTTGCTCACTTGTGCACACCTACTATGGGCTGGGGAACAGTTTTTTCTGCAGTTCACCTTTATGCCTTCTAAGAGTTCCCTGACTTTAGGGCTCAAGCAGTGCATCATCTGAAACCTTTCAAGGTTATTCCTGGCTGTGTGATATTGAGATACCTGATTGGACAGTAACTGCCTCAATTTAAGCAAGAGCCGTAGCAGTCTTACCCTCTGAACACTGTTTATTCAACACGTAAGGCTGCTGCAGGCCCTTCAGAGTTTGAGATTTACTGCCTGAGAGGCTGTGATGCTGCCGGAGCATTACTCCCTTGGCTTGCTCTGTTAAAAGCTAAGCCTGACTGTGCTGGTTTCCTATCTCTGCACTATGACTATACCATGTAAAAGAACTGGGAAAGGAGATCTGGGTTGGATCTTTTCAGGCAAGGTGGGAGGCACTGAACTGTTCTGTGTGCTTTTTATCAGACTGTTTTTGTGCTGGGATGTGACAAGGTTGGAAAGAAACTGCATCCAAGGCTGCCAAAGAGGGCTGCGGTTGTTGTCAGCTACTTAGCTTTAGTCAAGTAGCCCCAGATAGTTTTGGCTGGCTGCATACAGCTCATTTCAAGAAGCTGATGCTTTCAGTCAGTAGCTTTGGTGCAGGGAGAAAAGAGGTAATTTTAAGCGAACAGCTTATTTGTCTTGGCTCAAGCTGTCATTCGTAATTCTGCATCTCATGTAGAACCTTGTGTCCTGCACAGGATAACGCCATCTATAACCTGCTTCCAGACATAATCAGTCGTCTCTCAGATCCTGACTGCGGCATAGACGAAGAATCCTTCCACACTATTATGAGGTATATGAAATCTGAAACGACTAATGAAATCTGTTCTGACCAGCACAGAGGGGTGCCAAATCTAGGGAACAAACTACAGTGGCATACAAAATACTTTTTCACTTGTTCTCCTCGATCCGACTTCCTTTCAGTCTGCATCTGAAAGGGAAGTCATGCCAGGGGAGCCAGTCTAAAGCCACGTAGCTGGGGATGAGGGAAAGGCTCCAGGAAGAGTTTCCACTAGCTCGTTCAAGATGACTTTTCCTCTAGAGACATAAAAACAGTTGAGTTTATGCATGGGAACACAGATAGCAAAGTACAGGAGAAGTCAAGATTTTAAAGATCTACCTGCCTTGTTATTTTGGTGACCTACTGGGTTTTTGCAAGCAGTTTCTATAACGTTGTAGTTAAAGTAACAGATTTGGGTGTTGGTTGTTGGGTGGTGTTTTTTAGGCGTTCTAAGAAAAAAAAAAAAAGCCTTACTCCGTAACATAGAAATTTACTGGAATATTTCAATCTGAGCGCTTTGGTTGCTCGTAGACAGTATAAAGTGCTTAGATTTCCATGATTTCTTTTCTTCCTAAGACTTACCTGTCTCCCATAAAAATGTCTTCAGTGGTTAATGACAGAAATTTTCTAATTGTATGCAAAACTTAGCCACAGGAGTGTTTTTCTAAGTTGCTCAAATGCATGTGGGCTGCAGAGTAGAGTGTTGGACAAATCACAGGTATTGCTGTTGCTGCAGAGAAAAACCTTTAATTTTTAACTGGAGGCTTTCTGTCAATGAGATTTCAGTGCGTTTAGGAAGAGGGATGGAATTCTGGACAGGCAGGAACTGCAAAGCTCAGAAAAATACTATCAGTGAGGCTGAAAATAATGTATGGCTCCAAAAGTATGTGAATGTTTTGCTTCAACTTTTAATGTGAGATAATGGAAAATAAAGCATGTAGCTACTGACAGTACACGTGGAAAGAGAGATTAGTGTCAGTAGTGGAAGCAAATCATCAGTCAAACATTGTTATGTATGAAACAGATGGCATATATGAAAAGAATGGGACATTCTCATGGAATTCTCAGCACAATTCTTAATAAATGTCAAACTGGAGGTGTTAGCACAGACAGATTAGTAAGTGTAGCACTTACACTGAGGATGGGGGAGTGGTTAGCGTGGTCAAGACAACTATAGATGGACTTTTCTGACCTCCAGCAGTATACAGGGAGATAAATAGAAGTGCATTGCAAGTAAGAGAAAAGGTAATATTGATTTAACGAAGTAGGCATGTGTCAAGTTATTCTAAAGCTAATTAATACAGAAGAGAATTGTGGCAGACCTACATCAGCTAGCATACCACATCAAATCCTTTAGATGGGACAGAAGGAAATAGTTGAAACTGGACTTCTTCTGCATGTAATGCTATGTGAAATGCTTGCCTTGTGCAGAGGATCTAGTTCAAAGACCATAGTATGTAGAAGCACGAGCTAGGGAGGAAGCATGGCTTATACTCCAAGGATACTTGCCAAAATTGAGAATATGGAGGTGTAGAAAAGAAAGTGCTAGTGATGTCTGCGGATGGATAAGCAGCTGGGGAAGCATTACTGTTAAGGGACTGATTAACTGAGAATGAGGGTTGCAGTAATAACTGAGATGAAAGCTAGCAGAATGAAATATAAGGATGAGCGTTTAGAAATTGTTTAACCCCTGCTGTAAAGCTATGGCTAAAGTTAGCAAGGGATTCATTCCACTTGCTATTTTAGAAGGCAGTTTATTTCTGATTTCTGTATAGAAAGTGCTGATAGTGCTGGTGAGACCTTGGAATGCTGCCACAATTCAGGTTAAAGCTGAATTTAAGGTTTGGCTTAAATTTAAAGAAAGAAGAACTGAAGTTGGAACAAATGCAGGGAGGAGTCTTGAGGATAGGGTCTCAGTTCCATAGCTTAAAAGAAAAGCAGGTTGACATGTGGCGGTTGTAGGCATAACAAAGACCGAACCAGGAGGTACCTGCAGCAGTTACATCAAGGCCAGTGGCAACTTGACTGAGCATAAGTTAACATAAATGTTGGTGCAAGAAGAAGGGGGGCTAGGTACTATAGCTTTTTAATACAGAGAATGTAGTCATTGAATGACTTCCATGCTTTGCATGATGTCCTCACAGAAGTACTTAACTGTCTTGAAGTCCGCGTCATATTATTCCTCTAGAAGTTGAGAAAAATGTGGGATCAGGTTGCTATTTAAGTTCTTTTAGGCTTTGTTCCCACATCAGTGTAAAATAATGCTTGCTTTTGCATTGATCCAAATTTATAGCAACATACCTTCAGCAAAATAACAATAAAACAGTCACAAGGACAGTTTTGAGAAAAAGAAGTCTGCACGCCATCCCACGCTCCTCCGGGTCTGCCTTTTCAGACATACTGGTCTGCAGCACAGCTCTGAAGTGAGGAGATCAGCTGGAGGTGTTGCATGCCCTTAAAAATGGATGGAAGGAGCTGATCAGAAGCAGGCACTGCAGCCTTTTCAGCATCCCTCCTACCTCTCACAGACATGAGCAAATCTCACTCCAGACCTTGCTTTAGCTGTATTTCTAGCTGTATTTTTAGCTGTATTTTGTCTTAGGCAGATGCTCTTTGACAAACATGCAATTATAGTTGTCATAGCAGCTGTCCCCCAGTAGGGACTGCAATTATTACTTAAAATGTACTACATGCTTATAGCTTCTCCTGAACAGTCTGAGGCATGCAGAGCTCTCTGGTCTTCGTGTTGGGAGGACCACCCAGCTGATCACTGGACAGGAAAGCTGCAAGCAGGCCATGGGGAAGGCAGAAACGAGGGTTCTCCTCTGAGCTTTTGACTTTACTATGTTTTTCGTTTGCAGACATCTCTTCTCATATATTACAAAAGACAAACAGACAGAGAGCTTGGTGGAGAAACTTTGCCAGCGATTCCGGACTGCCAGGTGAGTTTAAATCCTAAACTTCCTGACAGCAAGTCAGGTGTGGTTTTTTTGGGTTTTTTTGGTGTTTTTTTTTTTTTAAGAATTTCTAGAAGACACCAGCTTGTATGCTGTGGCTCCCATCATATTCTTCATGTGGCAAATGCTGAGATAACCTGAACTGTTTTTTTTTTTTTGTTTTTTGTTTTATTCCCTCCCCCCCATCTTTCTCCTAAAACGCATGGAATAACTCATACTTCTGGTCTTACTACACTGTGATCTTGTGGGTGGCAACCCTGCCCGTGGCAGGGAGTTGGAACTAGATGATCATTAAGGTCCCTTCCAACTCTAGCTATTCTGTGATTCCATCATTGGACCCTCTCCCCTCCCATCTTTTTTAGGGTAAGGTTTTGTGACAAGGTAGATCTGCATGACTTACAGCTAGGCGAGGAGGCACTCAGTGTGGCTTTTATGCACTGTGGTCTCTCTCCGCAGGCTCCTCAGCTAAGAAATGAATGTGTGCAGCTGAGGAGCTGGGATCTCCTTATCAGTCCTGTCTGGGGTGATCTCAACTATCTAGTGGAGAGGCCTGTTCTTGTTCTGTGAGGATGGGCTGCTCAGTTCTAACTCTATGCTACAGGCTCTGTCGTCTTGTTTTAGTGCTTGTGCCACATGATACTTACTATGCCTTTGCTCTGTTCTGTCTGCAAGATGTGTGTGCCTTGCTCATGGTGCTGATTACAGAGCATATAGTGTAGGGCACATCCCTTGTGTCTGGGGTATCTTTTTGCTTTCTGAGATTTTTTTTTTATGCTTCTTTCCCTTTGTTCCCCAAGCTGTAACTTCACTGACATAAATTACTTCTTTTTTTCCTCAAGAAAAAAAGATAGCAAAAATGTACCTGCCTCTTTGTCATATATTTTCACTGTTATCTTTCTCTTATCTGCCACTGGATTTGGTGCACCCAGCTTTCCTCCATTCCTATGGTTTTCCTTCTCCACAGTTGTGACTTTGCCCTTGAGGTTTAAAGCTGTGTCTGCTTATCTTGACTGTTTGTACATAGTGCCTAGGCATGTGACCAGCTCAGCTGCCTTAGGGAGTTGCGTGTTCCCCAGAAATATTTAGATTTTGATTCCTGAGCTGGAAAAGAGAGTGGCTGCTCTCTTCAAAATCTCCTCATCAGAGCAATGGTGAGCTCTTCAGAGCACACTTACAGAGATCCTTCTGGGTTTAGCACATGTCTAGCCATTGCTACGCTGTCCTACTATTGCTGTATCACAAAGAGGATTGGTTTAGTGCACTCCAGAGGCAATGCTAGAGCAAGGCTCTCATTCAAGGCTAGAACAGGAACTTAGCAGAAAAGATTTTGCAGCCACCATCCATAGGATCTCTGGAGCTCTAATCAGCAGCATGCCAAGTATCACTGAGATGTTACATGTGGAAACACCTGGATGCTGCAGCTTTTTTCTCTGTGTTTGGACAGTACATATTGCGAGTGTATGTGCAAGCCCTCTGCTTTGTACGTGCGTGTAAGGGGGGCTTCATCCTGATGTTTTTTCCTCCCATTCTGTCATGGTAAGCTATATTAAAGACATTAGTTGGGATGTTCTTATTTATTTTTTTGTGACTTTCACTGGAATCTGGATGCAGTTGTCCTTTGACATGCTGCTTGTTCATTTTGTATCTTAATGAAAATGGCCTTCTTTATGCCTGTAACTGGCCAGGAAAGACAATCTCAAATATAGCCTTTGCTTGAGACAGTCTCAGAAATGCAAAATTGAGCAGCCAGGGTTTTGTTCTTTTTTTTTTTCAGTTGAAATAAGGCCCTTCAAGAAGAGCCCTTATCTCACTCTGTTTTTTTTTCCTAGCCAGCAATAACTTCTGACACTTTCTAACCAGTGACTGTGTAAGTAACAGTGAAGCCTTCCTGTTTCTGACAGATGCTTGGTCAGTGTTTTGATGGGATACAGTGGTTGTTGTGAAGTGGTTGGTATGGTGTGGCACTCTGTAACAGATCTGTAACAGAACAACCTTAAATCTCATGTTCCAAAAGGGAAAACACCTGCAGGAAACGCTTCATCCCGACGTGTTGTAGTTCTAGGTAGGATGTGCTCATCTGTAAGCACCCCTTTTCATATGAGCAATCTTTGTCTTTCCTAGAAATGAGCGTCAGTATCGGGATCTGTCCCACTGCCTTTCTCTGCTTCCCATCTCCGAGCGGGGCCTTCACAAGCTGCAGGACAACTTTGACTGCTTTGCAGACAAGCTCCAAGACCCAGCTGTCTACAGCTCTTTCCAAGCTGTGCTGGTTCGATTCCGCAGAGGAGCTGGCAAACCTGAGACTAAAGTAAGGATGGCAGGAAGTATCCAGGCGAGGAAAACAACTGTTTTTTACGCACAAGAATTGGAAAGCCTTGCGATTCTCCATGTTAAACAGGCTACTCTGCTCCTTAGCCTCAACAGTTTGTTGGAGATCCTAATAGAAATTCTGGGGCAGGAAGTGGCTATGCTATGGATGTAATGCTTCTCTCTGGTTTGTTTTCTTTCTTGCCACTACCTTATATCTACACCAGGCTCTGGCTGAAGAGCTGGAGCAGAAGCTGTCTGCCTGCCGTAACCGAGGGCTAAATTCAGCAGAGACGTGCCAGGAAGGTGGTAAAACTCCAATGCCAGAGCCAGCCAAGCAAAAACCAACAGCAGGTATCTTCCATTTGTGAGACTGCAGTCTTCCTCCCGATCCTGCAGCCCATCAGAGATACCTAGGGACTTTTCCTCATCCTTACAGACAGAAGGCTGCTATCTTTCCCTTGTTTCTCAGCAGGCTCCCGCCGCCAACCCCTGAGCACAGCCAACAGGGATGAGGATGATGATTTTGTCACACCCAAGCCACGTGCACTCCGAAACCACAAACATGCCCACAAGTCCCATCCACGCAAAAAAACTGTAATCACCTTCTCCAGTGATGAGGAGAACAGCTCTGAGAACGGTAAGGCATTGGAGGTAGATGTTCAAAAAGTAAAAGTGGAGAGGTAGAGGAGGACTGGAGGTTTGGTACATCAAGGATGTTCCTCTGCAGTGGGGAGAGGATGTGCAGGGATGGAGTGCTGCCTGTAAGTTTCTCTGTTTGAGGTAGTAGAGTGCTGGTTATTGACACACTTCACTCTCTTAGACCTATCGGCAGAATTAAGAGAGGAAGAAACGCCCACCAAAACAACTCCCATCACCAGGTCTTCAGCCCGACGGCTGCGCTGAGGGAACCATCTGCCACTGTCTTTAAAAATAAAGCTCATTTTTTGCAGTAGTCATCTTCTCTTGTCTGAATTACCCGATAATTCCATAGTGTTTTAAATAAAGACAAAATGGTAAGTCATGCACCAGGCTGAGATTTCAAACCTGTCTGATCTCTACAAAGAAAAGCAGTGATGAACATGGCTGCTGCTTTGACTGTTTGCTCTGGCTTTGCAGGTGCAAANAGCAGCAGCCAAACTAACCACTGAGTACAAAATGCTCATTCCTTCCCCATTTTGTACATGGATGTGAGTACCATTCAGGTTCTCTTAATGCAGGACCAATAATTTTGCTGGGTTTAGGCCCTTTTGTTTGATTTTGAGGCTTTTGCTCTGCAGTGACCAGCAGGGCTCTGAGGGGAAGTTACCTGTATCTTTTTCTCAAACAGATTTCAAAGAAGAGGTTAGGGATGGGGGAGGGCATAAGTTGAATTAGACTATGCAACCTCAGTAGGAAATAAAATACAAATCAAACAGGTTTGTTTGTTTTAAAGTGCAGAATTATTTTTTGTCAAACTGACTTGCAACTCAAGTCAAAAAGGTAATACTGCTTGTCTCACTGCACTTAAGATACATCAGTGCTCAGGTCAGGCCTGGCATTTAGACAAGCCATGTGAACATGAAGTGCCTTAAGTGTGAATGTTAATCACACAAATAGCCTTTAACCTCCTGTCTCACAAGCAAATTGGCATTTGTCCCAGAGCTATAGCACAGAATTATTTCCTCTTACCTGGCAGTTGCCTGGAAAGCAGATGCTGCTGTGTAGTATAGCCAGATACCAATAGAACCCCCTCACATGCATCCGACGCACCTGTAAGATCAGAAGGTTACAGCAATATTGTCCTATTCCCTCACCCTTCCTTATATTCAGTGTAAAGGCTACAAGTGACAGAGGCAACAGCTACAGCATTAACAGTAAATACAACAGTCATGCATACTGCACACAGGTGATTCCTTCACCACCACCCACAGCATATGTACCTCACAAAAACATCTATGGACTCCTCAAGCTCAAGGCACTACAAGTCTGTACAGTAAATCTTGTATACACAGCAGAATAAGATAATATGTTGACAATACGGCAGTGAGGGAGATACCAATGTCGTGGTCAGTGGAGTCTCTGTTCCTCAGGCTCCGGTCCATGACTCCTACCCATGGTGCTAGTGGAATGACATGAATATTGGCCTTGCTTCTGGAGCCTGCAGCAACCACCAGCCCTTTTCATCGCCAAGGGGTGTCCCCAGAGTACTTCACTCAGTTCCTAGTCCTCCCACTCTCCAGTTGCCCCGCTCCTTTCAAGTGACTCTGCTTGTAAAAGACTGATTGTGATTCAGCAGGAGACTGTTTTTCTGGTGGTCTTGCAAGCTCTAAAATCAGTGTTCCAGCATCAGAGGGGGAAGGGTTTTTACAGAGGCAACTTATTAGCACCAGAGAAGAAAGAAGGACAATAACCTTTTTCAGGCTGGAAAAACTGGGCCAATCAGGGACTCATCGCCTGCCAAAACCTTTTTACTTCTCTGTCATTGCCAGGACATGACAGAGCAAGTATTCAGTTATAGTGCAGTCCCAGCAGGGATCTGGGACACAAAGCAGCTGCAACAGCTGCAAAGCAGCTGCAACTTCATTGCACCTGAGTTGGGGCGTGCCTGCCTGCAGGCTTTGGAGGATTTGCAAATGTGCAAGAAAACTTTGCAAATTTTCTAGTTTCCTAAGTTTCTTGCCTGGTATGGAACATTAGTGACTCCGCTTCTGCCAGGCCCAGCTTTTGCTGGACCCAAGACAGGGACCCATCAATTGAGAGTCCAGAGCTTATCCATCCCTGCAGAGCTCAGTTTGCGTGCATCTGGGCTGGAATTTGGATTAGTTGCAAACATTTCTGGCATTCTTTGTAGAACACGGGGGCTACCACATGCGAGGAATGCCAGACCAAACCAATGCTACATTTTGTATCAGCAGCAAAGCATTGTTGCTTTTCTTACCTTTCACTCAGGAAAGAGTTGACTCCTGGAAATGGTGTATTCAATGTGAGATTTATCTGCCTGTGGCTGTCTTGCCCACAGCATGAATGCTCTAGCAGACTGACTCAGCTGCTTCAAGATGGCAGAATGTGAATAGAAAGTACAGAACAGCATCCTCAGAGCTACCTAACGTGGGATGAATACACATCCACTTCCCATCCTCCCTGCTCCCTTTCCCTCCCTGCTGAAACTTTCACACCTCCCCACTGCAAAGCTCTGGCATATGGAAGGGCTGGCTGTGTGTGCGCATCATGCACATCGCTTGTACACAGACTCTGAGTGCCCACATAAGCAGCACATCCTCTGACTCTTCTCCAGTCACCCGTGGTTTAAAAGGCTGGTATGAAAGTCATCTTGTTCCCCATGAAATGTCACACTGGAGCCTGTTAGCCAGGGGCCTAGGTAACTGCTCTGTGTGCTGGCTTTGCCCTGGATAGCTGGTCTGGGTGAGGGTGACAGGACTGCGAGACAGGATCAGCAGAGCACTGCCCTGGAGCCACCACCACCCATGGGTTGCAGGTATTGGGGAACTTGGATGTGCCCCCACACATTGCCCTACCTGGGCAAAATCTCTCCTGCTTCCAGCTTCAGTGCTCCAGACGCAAGCACCACGCCCATTTAACAGGGCTGGCATGAAATGGTTCATTGTGCTGTCTCCTTGGGCAGAGAAGGGAACCACAAGTCTGCAGCTACAATCAGAAAAGCTTGCAAAGAGAGGGAAGGAGGAAAAGTAAGGCATGGCAAGTATCTGAACCATGATTTCTGTTACCTCTGCAAGACTAATCTTCTTAAAAAATAAATAAATAAATAAAAGGCAAGGAAATAGCAGACAGCAGAGCATTGCCTGTCAACTTTTGTCCCAGTTGTTTTGTGCAATGATACTGAAGAAAGAGAAATTCAAGGTATAATTAAACTCACCCTGCACACCCACTACTGTTCCTGTACCGGTGTACAGTCCCCCCCTTTCTCTCCCTTGACAAACTTTCCTGGTTAGTTTCTGTCTTCACACCCCGGCTGACTTCTGCACTCTGTTCTCCAAACAGTGACCTCATTGCCTTTTTCAGCTGGTGAGAAACTACAGTAAAATGGGAGAGGTAAACAAAGGGGGGGAACTAACAGCCCAAAGATTTAGGAGGTAAGAGTCTGTGCCTCACCATCCCACTCCCCTTGTGTGCCTCAGCTTGAGAAAGTGCAAGTTCAGCCTCAACAAGCTCTTTTCTGCACTGGTTCCTCTGGAAACTCAGCCCAGCCCTGCAGATGGTGTATGTTGAGTAATGACTCAGGACAACCAACGTGCAAGCTGTGTGCCCGCCTGTACTCAGACCCACGCTCCTGTCACTGCCGCCAGTCCCAGAGTCAGCGCTGGAATTCACACATCTTCTGCAGCAGGAGCTCTGTGTTCCCAGGCCAACAGGCTCATCAAAATTCAGATGTTAAAAACTAGAGACCGTATTGTCACACCGCCGAATTTGTGACAGCACCCTGCAGCCAGCAGTGAGTCTATCACCAGCTGAGCTGCAGTTCTCGCTCACACTGATTAAAGAAATGTAACAGTGCTCTGCCTAAGAGGAGCATGTCAGTACCAAAGCAGCCCTCAATACCTTTCTTCAGGATGTGTCTTGAAGTCTCACCCTGATCCTGACCCTGACGGATACCTCCAGGCCCTGGCCAGCAGTAGCTCAACTCGCATTTGTCTTCCCAGACACTCAGTAAACACCTTTGTGTCTTTTTTCTTTAGAGGAAGGGGTCTTGCTGAGCTCACCCTGAAATATATCACCACGGACAAAAGGGCTGAAAGGTTAAGGAGCTCCGGGGGGTAGCGCAGCAGAGAGCTGGGGGCCCGGCGCCTGCCAGAACCAAAGCTATAAAGGCAAAGAGGGGACGGGGATCCCAGACGCTGCAGATCCTGCCTCGCCTTCCGCAAGCACCCAAAAAAAAGAAGATGCTGGGGCTCCCAGCGTGGCCTTGCTCACTTTTCCTCTTCCTAGTTCTGCTCTCTGCCAGCATTCAAGCTATGTCCTTACCAGGACAGAGACTCCAGGTAGGAGGGCCTGGGATGGAGATGAGGGAGGTTTTGGGAGTGGCAGGGGCAATCGTGAGAGGTCGTGTTTGAATGGAGTGAGCAGTGACCCCGAATTCCAGCTACCAGAGGCTGCTCCCTCCCCTTCAGTCCAGCAGCCTCCGCTCTAGGCTGACTGTGTCTTTACAACCCAGCTCCTCCGGGAGCGCCAGCACTTCAAGGTAGGAAACGCAAAAGCTTTTCAGTGAGCGCTCTTTGTTCTGGGAGGGCTGGTCGTGGGTCTGCGCATTGCAGGCAGGGGCTGTTAGCTGTAAGGAGACTGGTCCTAGCTAAGAGCCCTGTGCCAGGAGCCATCAGCAGTTACAGCCGTGTCCCTTGCATTCAGCAACAAGCAGGCATGCAGGAGAACCTGGGAGAGCTGTACGTGGCGGTTATCTGTTTTGCTCAGTGGCCTGGTTCTGACATTTCAGAGGGAAAGCGCACCCTGTTACATTGGGATTTTCACTCCTAAGCTCAGTACTACCCCACCGTACACCTGCCCTCTTTAAGGCCAAGATCCCATCAGGATGCTAGCTAAGGGCTTCTTCATTTTGGTAAAGCTTTCAAATTCATCAGTTAGAGAAACAATATTTACGGCTTTTAAATCTACCCAACTTCCTCCTTCCCGAGCCCTAGCTTGAGTCCCTTCACATCAGCCACCCTGTCCATGAAGGAAAGCTGCAGGGAAGTAGCTAGGATGTGAACTAAAAACACAGGCCTGACTGCTATGACTCACCATGGAGACACTTTCATTCCCTGCTGAAGATGCCTGTGTCTGCTTCGATTAACTCACTGCTGAAGAGGATGGAGCTAAATTGCACAAAGGCATCTTCAGCCTCAGGTCAGCAAGCATCCACATGAGGCACAGCTGTGGAGCAGCTACTGCAGGCTGCTGCAGCAGGCAGCAGCGCCGTGCCTCCCCGGGCACAGCACACCTCCCGACCCATCTCCCTACAGCCCGAGGCTGCCAGCAGTGACAGAGGCATGTAATTAAATTAGCGTATGCCCACCTGCACCGAAAACCTAGAGAATTCCCAGCAGAGGAGGAGCTCGCCTTCCTCATGCCTGTTCCTGTGACACTGCCGTTCCTGCCTCTCCTCCATTTTGGTGCCAGGTATTTGGGGCATGTCTCCCTCTTCTCCATCACCCTTCGGAAAAAAGAAATGCCACAAAACAGTCCGAGCACACAGAAGTGCTCAGCATCAGCAAAAGGACAAGGACTACAGTTTCCATTATCTTCCGAGCACACAGGGAACAACCTGACAACAGCAGGGCAAGCAACACAGGCAGCACTGCACACAGCAGCTCTTTTGGGTTGCTAAAGCACTTCAGGCTGCAGGTCCGGCCCTTCCCTCGCTGACCTTGGTCAGGACGCAATGTCACAGTGCCCTGTGCACAGGCACCATTCTATGTCCTGTGTGGGTCTGAGGGAAGCAGAGCGGGGCAGCGGGCTCAGGGTGCAGGCTCTTCACCAGGGTGGGTGAGTGAGGAACATGGCACAGGTGACACCACCCTCACCCCATCTCCTCTTTTTATCCACCTTCCCAGATGCTCCTTTCCCAGCTGCTGCCCTTGGACGCTGAATCCACACCAGCCGAAGACGATGCAAAGGAGGGCTCCAGCTCTGGGCCTCAGCTGCTCTCCTCCACCTTCCCGCTCCTCCCTTCTGGGGCCAGAGCAGCACGTGCCCCGCTCTGGCGCAGGGCTCTGGCTATGCACAAGTGGGCACTCTCTGGAGACCGGGCCTGGAAGGCCATGCCCAGGGGCTGCTTTGGGCTGAAAATGGACCGCATCGGGACCTTCAGTGGCTTGGGGTGTTAGCCCGGAGAGGCCCAGAGGTGAGAGGGCCGTCAGCAAGGGCTCAGCAGAGTGGGCAGGCATCGGGGCACAAGCTGTGGGGACTGCCCGGGGCGAGCGTGGAAGGAAGCCGGCCCGGGGGTGGCAGGGCAGGGCAGGGAGCCCGGCAGTGCTCCGAGCTGTGCGGGACAAGAGATGGCCGCCGCGAGGGCAGCGGGCAGATCACCAGCCTTGCTTGTTCGCAGGCAGAGACCCATCGCGGGGAGAGTNGTTGGCTCATCCCAGCCGCACTCTGCCCCTCGGCCGCTGCCCTGTTTGCCGAGCAAACAGAGGGGCCCGGGTGCGTGCCCAGCCAGGCCCTGACCCCGCTGNGCCGGGACGGGACGGGACGGGACGAAGCCGGAGCCCGGAGGGCTGGGCGAGGAGCCGCCCTGTCGCTCATTAAACAGAGCTGCGTGAACCGCCGTGTCCGAGCTCGCAGTGAAGAGGCGCCGGCAGCCCTGGGGGC
>WBMW01005999.1:552618-575256 GCA_013396635.1 Penelope pileata | reverse complement strand
CGGTTTGCCCCGCAGCACTGCGCGGGGACCCCCGGCCGGGTAACGGCTCCGCCACGCGGGTGCTGAGTCACTTCCCCGCGGAGCTGGGGTGAGTCACCCCGGAAGCGCCGGTGCTGCTCCCATAGGGGGTCCCCACCCCATTGGGGGTCCCAGCGGTGGGCTGGGGCCAGTGGTCCCCGCGGAAAGGTTGCCAGGTGGATCGTGTGTCGCGGCACCCCGGGAATGTGACCTTCTCCCACCCCCCTCAGGAGTAACTGGATCCCCAAGGTCCTCTGTAAATTTAGCGCCTGACCTTTCTGGAGCGGGTGCTCTGCCCGGGGGTCGCTCTTAATCTTTAACCATGGCTCCTCGGCCTTTGGCCACTGCTGCAGGGCTCCCCTTGGGCAGGGAGTGACGGACATCCCAGGGGAAGGCAGCGGCGTAGGCACAGCCATGCCCAGGCAGGCATGTTCCTTGCTGTGCCTCCTCACCCACATCTCTGTCTCTCCCCAGATTTGGCCGTATTGGCCGTTTGGTTACCAGGGCTGCCGTCCTCTCTGGCAAAGTCCAAGTGGTGGCCATCAATGATCCCTTCATCGATCTGAACTACATGGTGAGTGGTCTTGCAGGATCTTCTCTGGGCGCTGCGTGCACCTTGTTTCTCCTGGAATGCCTCAGTGGGGCCAGGGGCTCACCTAGCTCAGTTCTAGCTGCTCCCTATGGAAACCCAGCGTGGGGCTGCAAGTGGCTTAAGGGATAGAAACACGACATAGCGTTGCAGGCCTGGGAGACAGGGCAGAGCCAAGTGCAGAACAGCAGCTGGACAAGGTCACTGAGAAAGTGGAGAGCTGAGATTGTGGTGGAGAGGTTGCATCCAGAATGCCTGACTTTTCTCCCTTCCTTCCCTGCTAGGTTTACATGTTCAAATATGACTCTA
Source organism: Penelope pileata (assembly GCA_013396635.1). Taxonomy (NCBI): domain Eukaryota; kingdom Metazoa; phylum Chordata; class Aves; order Galliformes; family Cracidae; genus Penelope; species Penelope pileata. The sequence continues at coordinate 574,340 of WBMW01005999.1, read as the reverse complement.
CTCATGGCCACTTCCATGGCACTGTCAAGGCTGAGAACGGCAAACTTGTGATCAATGGGCATCCCATCACCATCTTCCAGGAGTGAGTAGCTTTCTCCTCTTGGGAGGATGGAAGTGCCCTGCAGAGCGGCTCTCATGGTTTTGTCCCTCCTCAGGCGTGACCCCAGCAACATCAAGTGGGGGGATGCTGGTGCTGAATACGTTGTGGAGTCCACTGGTGTCTTCACCACCATGGAGAAGGCTGGTGTAAGTAGGCCATTGTGGCATGAGGGAAAAGGGATGCTGGTTCTCACTCCTGTGGAGCATGTTGTTATGTACAGACTTTCTCAAGATGGGGAAGAAATGAGGCTGGGAGGGAAAAGAGGTTGACTGAGGATTGTCTTGCTTCTCAGCTGTTGGAGTGTTCTGGGTTATCAATACTTTTTTTTTTTTTTTTCCAGGCTCACCTGAAGGGTGGTGCTAAGCGTGTCATCATCTCTGCTCCCTCAGCTGATGCCCCCATGTTTGTGATGGGTGTCAACCATGACAAGTATGACAAGTCTCTGAAAATCGTCAGGTAAGGAAGAAGAAGGATGTTCCCTGGCCTGGAATCTTCCACCAGGTGCATGGGTCTCATTGCACATCTATAGATACATTGCATCTGGCTGATTTGCCTCTTTCTTCCCCAGCAATGCCTCATGCACCACCAACTGCCTGGCGCCCTTGGCCAAGGTCATCCATGACAACTTTGGCATTGTGGAGGGTCTTATGGTAGGTCTGGAGCTTGCAGCTCAGGAGGGTGCCCTGCCTCCAGCATCTGTACTCCCTGCCTCCCCTGGGATGGGGAGGAGGTGCCAGGGATGCTTTTTCTGGAGATGCTGGCTGTGTTCTTAATGCTGTGCTCTCTTCCCCTAGACCACTGTCCATGCCATCACAGCCACGCAGAAGACAGTGGATGGGCCCTCTGGGAAGCTGTGGAGGGATGGAAGAGGTGCTGCCCAGAACATCATCCCAGCATCCACTGGGGCTGCTAAGGCTGTGGGAAAAGTCATCCCTGAGCTCAATGGGTGAGTGTTGTGCTTTCAGAGTCAGAAGGAGGCAGGATCTGGTGCCTGGCTGGCTCCACCATTTTCCTAGCAGAATTGAGTGCTCACAGAGGGATGCTCATGCTGTTCCCTGCTGACTCATCTCTTTTGCAGGAAGCTTACTGGAATGGCTTTCCGTGTGCCAACCCCCAACGTCTCTGTTGTGGACCTGACCTGCCGTCTGGAGAAACCAGTAAGTGTTGTGGACAAGGCTGAAAAGCCTCCAAGCTTGCTCTTCTGAAATGCTTTTTACCTAGAATTACCCCTTCTGCATCCATCTTTTCTCTAGAAAAAAATGTTCTTGCTGAAATTAGCACGTGATGCACATGGCTACTGCTGTGCTGTTCCCAGTGTCTGGGCTGTAGCTGTTTTTCCTCCCTACCCTGCACTGCTGACATCTTCAGTTAGGGTCTGACCATCTTAACTTCACCTTTTTTCAGGCCAAGTATGATGACATCAAGAGGGTAGTGAAGGCTGCTGCTGATGGGCCCCTGAAGGGCATCCTGGGATACACAGAGGACCAGGTAAATAGCTTCTACCTTGGCAGTGCTTGCTTCACTTTTCTGGGTTGCTGTTTTTGACACTTCTGGTTCAGGCTGTTAGCATCTGTGGGATGGAAGAGTATTTTACGATGTTACCTCTGTTCCAGGTTGTCTCCTGCGACTTCAATGGTGACAGCCATTCCTCCACCTTTGATGCGGGTGCTGGCATTGCCCTGAATGACCATTTCGTCAAGCTTGTTTCCTGGTATGCACCACCGTGGGATGGCAGGGAGGTGGAGGGGCTGGCAGTTCTGTTGCAGATCTGTGCTGTTCTTCATCAGTACCAGCTGACAATGCATAGTGACACAGATTTATGCAGTTAGGGCGGATCCAACATGTGAAAGTCTAGTGAGATGGCTTCATATCTGAACTGGCTGCTGCTGCCTTTGCTTAATGGAGGGTGGATGGGACGCTGCCTACTTTATCCACAGGCAGTGGATCGGGATAAAGAAAAACTTCTGGTTCAGTTATATGGGAACAGGTCAGTGCTGACAACACTTCTGGTTCTCTCTCCAGGTATGACAACGAGTATGGATACAGCAACCGTGTTGTGGACTTGATGGTCCACATGGCATCCAAGGAGTGAGCCAAGCGCACAGCCCCCCTGCTGCCTAGGGAAGCAGGACCCCTTGTTGGAGCCCCTGCCCTTCACCACCGCTCAGCTCTGCATCCTGCAGTGAGAGGCCAGTTCTGTTCCCTTCTGTCTCCCCACTCCTCCAAATTCTTCCTCAGCCTGGGGGAGGTGGAGAGGCTGATAGAAACTGATCTGTTTGTGTACCACCTTACATCAATAAAAGTGTTCACCATCTGAAATGCCTTGTCTGTGTGTCAGTGGGAATTAAGAGGGAATTCAGCAAATGCTTTTAAAATGGGCCCAGCTAGCCTAGATGTAGCTTCTGGGCCAGCTCTTAACTGCTCTTGTTCTGTGCCTGGTGTTACACTGACAGTGTTTTACAGCTGCCAGTCTAGACAGCAGGGAATGCCATGTGGCTGTTGGGACAATTCTGGTGGTGCAGAGGCATGGAGCTGTCCTAGGATACCTGACCTGTAATGAACAGCCAGGGCCCAGCTACACTGAGCACAAGGCTGCTGTGTGCGGAGCTGTGGCATGCAGGCTGTTACCTGCTGCAATGGGAAGGGCTCCTGCCCTTCAGCCAAAATAGGTGTGGTGCAGGGCTGTGGCTGCAAGACTGCTGCATGGTAGAAGGGAAAGCAGCTCTGCTTCTCCATTCACCTTCCAGCTCTTTGGATTTGCTTGTCTGATGGGTGTGTGCAGAATAAAGTGCTGAGAAGTGATTTTGCATTTGGCTTGGCAAAGTGGCACAAAAAACAGGAGTTCTGTGTTTCCTCCCCCTTCATTACTAGAGATGTTACAAAGAGGCTTTTTAATATCCTTTTACACAACTGAAGATGAATCAAATCTTCCTGGAAGAAATAGCTGCCTGGGGCCACGTCTGAGGCCTGTGTTACCATGGTGGTAGCTAGAATTCAGCACAGCCCTGACTGCAGAGGGAGTGGCAGCTGTAGTCAAGTTCCTGAGCAGCAAATCTCTGCAAGTATCAGCCCTCAGCCAGGAACTGCATTGCCTCCTGGAAGTACTGAATGCTGCAGGGCAGGAGCCTTCCCTGACTGATGAGTGGTAGGGTAGATAAGCAGTAATACTACCACCAAAGCTGTGAGGCCTTTTTTTTTTTTTTTTTTTCAGTTCAACTTACTGGGGCTGGGTGCTGTACGAGAGGTGTTGTATTACTCTCTGTTGGAGGTGGGTAGGACGTGCTGCCTGGAGCCCAGCTGCTCTTACAGCCTGATCTGGAGCAAGGACTGTGGCTGGAGGCTCTCTCAGGGCCAAGACAGGCTAGAACAAGTGGACATAGTCTCCTGGAGCTGCTTATCTCTGATGGTATAGCTGTGAAAAACTAAATGGTTGCTGGACCAGCAGAGGGAGATGACTCAGGCTTGCTTTGCTTAAGGAAACAGGTTGAATAACCTGTCTCTGGACTTATGCTACAAGCAGCTGGTTAGCTCTGGGATGAATACCTGGCTTGTCCCCTAAATGTCCCTATAGGAGCTTTAGGAAACTCTGGAGTAACATCATAGCTGCTTGATGCTTTCTAACTGTGCTGGAGCCAGCCAGAGGCAGCCCTGCTGTGCAGCAGGGTAGCCTGCAGCCCTGTCAGGCTTACAAATGTGCTATGTGTGAGTCCCATCCTGCCTTTGGTTGCTGTGCTTGGGTGCTTTGAATGGCTGTCCTGTTTGCTACTGCCTGCATAGTTGTGTGTGCGCCAGTGAGATCCTTGGTCGATGATATGGAAGTGCTGAGAGGCTACAGAAACACCTTAGGGGTAGGGAGATGCCTATTTTCCCATGTAATTCAAAGGTATTTTAAACTGGTTTTCAAGAAGGGCTATTTTAACGAATCACTTTTTTCATCTAAGCAGCCTTATGTTTCCCGAGCAAGCTAAGGCTGCCTGAAAAACTCACCCAAAGCGATGACCTCGTTGTTAATCAAGAAAGCCCTATCAAATTGCTGCGGGAGTGGGAGCAAATTAGTACAACCTTGGGGGTAGGGAGGGGAGAAAAGGTACCTGTGGTCCTGAGGAACAATCACTGTGAACGTTTTGGATACAAAGGTTCATACTGTTTTCATGAAAACACCATTTCAGCCCGCTCACAGACTTGCTCCATGTCCCTGAAGGAATGAGACAGGCAGCTAGGTGGAGCAAGCTGGGAACCACAGAGCTCACAACATTCTGGTATGGAAGCACTCAGAGAGCAACTGGCGAAAAGAGCCGCGCAGCCCTCTGAGCGCCCGGGGAGCTTGGTTCTGTGTCTCACGCAACCAGCTCCCTCCACAAGCGCCTGCCTATGAATCCCGAGTGTGCATCCAGACACCATGCCTGCAGATGGCACCACAGCACGGCCCCTCCGGACAGACGGAAAAGCTGTGTCCAGCTGCTGCTCGTGTCACCCTGTCTGGGAATTGCAGCCCTGGCCTAAAAATTGATTAAAAATATATATTGCAAATTTGAAAGATTGCCGTTGTGCTGAACAAGGGAGCGCTGCTGTTGCAGCTGACTGTCCCACTGTAGCAGAGCTTTTGACTCTGCAGAGGAGCTCTAGGTTTGCTCTTTAAACATTTTGAAGGAGAACCCACAGAACCAACTACCCGGGGAGGCAGGCTCTCAGGCTGACATAAAGAGGCTCTCGCTCAGCAGAGGACCTGGAAGCAATCATGTCACTCTGCCAGGACTAACCAGCTGCCAGAACTGCTACAGTTAGCCACAAACCACCCTGCTTCATGAACACCGGAGGCAGGGGCTCAGTCCTCTGCAGGGCTGAGCTGACACAGCATGAGGAGCACATCTTGGGCCGGCAGCCATGCATCTCTAGGGGGTGCTCAGCTGCACCTTTCTTGTCTTTTTTAAGACAGAGGACAATTCAAATGAAGCTGTGGTATGGTAATTGGAAGAGCTTTTAGAGAAAATAAATCTCTTTTTTGGCAACTTCAAATTTTAAGAGGGACAATTTTATACCTCGTCAGCATTGGCACACTTTACCACACAGGAAATGGCTGGAGCTGTCCTCAGACCTTCTCAAGATGTCGGCATGAAACTTCAGCCTTAAGCAAAATGGCATGTAGTGAAAATCATCTTGAGCAGATGTGGGAACTAATTAATGCTATTGGAATATCACACCAAAACGTAACAAAATGGCAACTGCATGAGCACAGAGAAAAAAGCCTCAGACACTCATACGTGCTGTCTGCTTATAAAGTAAACTGGTCACTGAGCAAGTCAATCACAAAGGCCAGTGCAAGGAAGATACCGGTCTCAGATAGAAAAGACTACGAGGCGATGCATGTATTAGACATTTGTACAGGACAAACACCTTACATGACAGCGTTTCAAACTCTTCTTTGTAACAGATGCCATTCACAAAACACAGGTTCACGGCCCGAAGTCATAATATGCAAACGGTACTGTGCGCACGACCACTCACAAGAAGCAGGCACTTCATCAAAACCAAGCTGCCTACGTTTTGGCAATCTTACTGGATGTACACCGCAAAAACAATTTGCTGCTTACTCTTGTGAGCTGAATATAGCTTCTTACTGCAGGACAGCTAACTTACCTCCACGTATTATCTTACTATAGCGGTGTCATCTTCTTGAGGGAATTATTTTCAATTAAATGTACATCTCCTAGAAGAAACAATAAGTCATGTTATACTTTTCCGCACAAGATCTGAAAAGGCAGCCTTCAAAAAGCAGTAGCTGTAGTCAAATGAAAATAGAAGAAAAAATCATAAATACTGGCAAATTAAATTTAAAAGAGCCTACGAAGGCAGGTTTTTAGGAAACAACGTGACAAAAAATAAAAGGTAGTATTAAAATCTTTTCCAAAGGCATCTCAGACACAGGGATGATACCAAAGAGCCATAAGATGGAGTGGGTGCAGTTGTAGAAGGCCACAGCAGAGAAGTAAAAGCGATGCTTTTGTCCTCAGTAGGGATATCCCCAGGTATGAGATTTTTTCCCAGCAGAGGTGAGACAAAGACACCATTGCAAAAACTGAATGTTGGGACTAGAGAACACGTCAATGCCACAAGAAGCAGCAAACTGTCAATGCCATGCGTCAGTCTCAGATGGTCTTGGGCATGGAACAGATGAACAGTTCCCAATGCTGTAATTCATCACACACGTCAGCCCCGACATAAGGGCACAGTAATTTACAGATGTGATGGCAGAGTTTAGAAAGGATCGCCATGGAGTTCAGAAACTAGCAAGAAATATCAGTTTGATCTCTGTTCAGCCACCTCAGCTGAAAGCCAGCATGAAAAGTTATCAGCACCTGGCTGGCAACAAATCAGTGGCCTAGGATCCGTGCTGCCTTCGCTGCAAGAAATGATGCCTCCGAGATCTGTTTGCACCCTTGGATGCATTCATCAATGATGTAATTGCCAGTAAGGTTAAGCTGTGTGTTGAAGAGCAACTGGATTTGGAAAACAGACTGGCCAAACCCTCCAAAGGCAGTCTGCAGTCTCCAGCTTTTTGGTTACCAGGCTGGGAGCTGATGCAGATGCCAGGCCTTGAGCACACACCACAGTCTCACTGAGTGCACAGGGACTCCAGCCTCCCCATCGCCTCGTAGCCCTCACATGCCTTTCTTGCCTTGGTTAAACAGCCATCTAGATCGTCCTCGTGGGCAAAAGTTCTCATTCACCTGCTTTGAGGAACAAAATAGACCAAACTTTTCACTCTCAAAGCATTTTTCTCCAGCCTGGAATCAAGAAGTTAGGACTCTTGGCTCCACTTACTCTGATGCAAACCAGGACAAAAGACACAAAGGCCACATGGGAATAAAGATTTTTAAACACACCACCAGCTTAAGTGTCTGTCTGAGAACTCACCCGCGGCTGCTCTGTCTTTCCAGAGCTCCTGTTGTCCCCGATACGGTCACACACTAATATTTCTTGCTCTTAGATTGATAGCATAGCTTAGATATTGACTATATATGTATGGTAACAGAGCCTATGTTTTAACCCTGTTTGAAAACATAAATTATGAAATTATGTTTCAATACCTCAGTATTTTGACTAAGGCATTTACCCCTTTTGAGATTCTTGGGATATCATCTCTACATATCAAAAATGGTAGAAGACTTGGCTGTCAGCTCCTTGTCCCTCCCTGTCTGAGCAGACTTTCCACTCTTTCCTGATTTTTCCCCTCCTCCCCACTGGTTTCTCACTGATTCCCACACATGGGCTGCCAGCCTCATTACTTAGGTCATCTGTTCACCTGTCTACCCAATCTTTTTTAAAGCAGTCTTCCCCAATTCACTTGAAAATTGACATCAGCAAACCATGGATTTCAGCAGCCAGCACTCTTCCATCACCAAAAAGATCAGAGTGCTTTGGAAAACATTTGCAAAAAAGCAGCAGCAACACTATGCTTTATCCCAAGGTCACTCCCTCCATCTCCCCGAGCAGCCACAGGCATTGGGGATTGCTCACAGCACCAGAGTGCTCTCAGGCACCTGTGCCTGGAAATGCAGAGTGCTCATCTTGAGAAGATCCCATCAAGGATCCTCCTTGATTGCTAATGGCCTGGAAAGTGCTCCATCATTCCCCCGTGACCACATTCTGCTCTTTCCAAAAACAGAACAGACATAGTCAATGAGTGCTTCCTTTTTTTTTTTCTCCTTTTTTTTTTTTTTTTTTGGTCTCATGCAGTAAAAGGCTTATATTACTGCTAGGATGGATTTTCCTTTAAATACAACTAGAACAACTTGTTAGTGTCCTTGGACATTAACCTCTGGGTATTTATTCTTGAGACCATCAGCCACTCACATAACTTTGCTTTACACATCTCAATTATTTTGCCATCCCTGTATTCCTCTTCCTCCACACAGTCATGGTAGCTGTTACCAAAATTATTTTGTTTTTATTAAGGTATTTTTAAAAAATTACTTTTATTAATATTTTCTCTATGTACTACAATGGCCAGTTACTCAAGGAATTATGTTACCAAAAGCTATCTTCTCATGCATACTAAATCACAGCTTTTAGGATAACCGAAAAAACTCTCATCTTTCCAAGGATCTTCCACTTAAATCACACTTTCCTAATACTTCCCCTAAACAATTCCACTGTAAAAAAAAGGCTATATAATATCATGCACTTCTCTACTATGATATTTTTGTCCTCGGTAATGGCTCGATTTGTTTCTCAGTCAATCTCGTCTTTAGGCAACCATCACTTCTAACTTAATCTTCATCTGTCACAAGGCCATCTAAAATCATTGCCTTACTTGGGCATGCCATCATTTGTAACTCAATGAGAAGCTCCCCACGGCATAGCATATTCTTCAGTATTCCCAGCCAAAGTCTCACATGACAACATAATTTTCCTTTTCACACGAAGCAGAGAGGTACTTAAGAAATAAATCACTGTGTTTTCTTTGGTGATTCAGGATTATATAAAAGACACTTCAATGCCTTAACAAACATGTGTGCAGATCATACTGTTTTGCTATTAGCTCTAGAGGGAATGTGATTTTTAGCGCAGCTTGCAACCCCAATTCATGCTTGCACTTGCCTATTCCACCTTTACCAATGGGTTGGACTGGTGAGCTGGGAGTTCTACTACATGATGGTGAACTTCAAAAATGCCATTTAATCACGCTTATTCCTGTCCTGAGAGCTTCTACTTCCTTTTGCATGTTGCCCAGATGCACAGCCTTCTGTGGAAGATGAAACTGCTGCCTCTTCTCATTTGTTGTGACATTGGTTCAATTTGGTCATGACAACTTTTAGTGGCTGCTTGGACTCTCCTCCACAGTGTTACCTTAGAATTCTCTCAGCTCTTATATCTGCTTTCCAAGCTATGAAATCTACAGCCCCTCTGCCAGAGGATCTAGAGCATCCTCTCCTTGTTCCCATTCCAAGATAAAATGTCTCAGTCATTTTGAAAATTCACATCTGAAACATTTCTCACTGTCTCATACATTCTTTGGAAAATTTTCAGTGGTGACTTCCCTAAAGCTGCCTGTAGCCCATCCAGTCCTCCTTGCCACCTTACCACTGTTACCAGCATTAACTCCCACCAGCAGGGACTTGCCAGCTGATTTCATGAGCCCATCCACGCATCATACAGACGCATTTCAAAGGAGACAGCACTCTGCTGTCTTGTGTGTTAATTCTGACCTCTCTTCATGTAGGAGTGGAGTTCTTCATGTAGAACACCTCAGCATGAGTCTGCAGCACCCGTGGTAGCTCTAAGGGCCACTCGACTCTGCAGCTGGAAATCACAAAGCTAGGGCTCTGGAGGGTGGAGGGGTCTCAGCATTTGGTCTAGCTACACCTTGGCTGACTCACAGCACAAAACTAAATGTTGCCTGCCATCTTTTCTCAGCTCTTCTGCAGATTTCTCCTTAGAGGATAACCACCAACAAGTAAACAGAAAGAATCTGGCCTTCTTGAGAACAAATGAAGACTTTGTAGCAGAGGTATAATGCTTAGGAAAGCCAATCTCCTAGCTCAAATCTAGAAACAAGAGTAGATTTCTACAGAGCTTCGATCACTCCCACCCTCCTGGCTTAGAAAGAAGATAAGCTGAATACTGAACAGGTTACCAGGGAATCACAAGCTGCTCCAGTGAATGCTGTCAGCACCTCACTTAAGTCCATCTAAGGAATCCTGAAACAGGGGAAGTCTAACTTGCACAAAGTTCATGCGGAGCGGGGACAAAGCCTTCAGAATGATGCCGAGTGGGAAGTGTAGGACCTCAGCTGAACAGACATACAAGTCACACTCTTTGCATTCTGAGATTTGATCTAAAATAGATGGGACTCAGGAATGAGCAAAAGGATGAAGAGAGCTCAGACTCACTTAACAGACTCACAAGGAAAAATTACCTGGGCTATTTAGTGGTTGGACCCTTTCTAGGGCCTGTAAAAACATCCCACATCCACATGATGAGAAGCAAGGAGGGTGATGCTCCCCGACCTCTCAGCGGACCCACCTTGGCAGCCAGTATCATTGAGATGAGAATTCACCTTTCAGATGAAATAGGAAAGAAGGAGGAAGGAGAGGCTGCTCTGCATGACACAGGATCAGAAAGGGAGAATCACAGCAGCGAGAATTCACTTCAGCCTTACAGCAAAATGCTCTAAAATTCATCATCTGCTGAATGCCCTCGCCAAGAGACTGATCTCATAGAGTACAGCAGCCAAGGCAGAAAACTGCCTCTCACTCCAGCTCAAAGGCTGGCAGTGTCCACAGTGCCTGATGGCAGCAAGATGCTGACAGATGGATACGTCCCAGCTCTTGCATCAAGGGACGGTTTTTGCGCCACTCCCACAGCCAATAAAAAATGTTGTGCCTGTCCTCACCTACACACGCTAGTCCAAATGTGTGAAGCCATAGCAATCACCAGCATGTTCTCACAGTACTCCTACATGGACTTCTGCAGTGTAGGGAAGCTGAACCAGCCTGCCTAAATACTCAGTGGGAGGACCTCACCATAAGTTCAGTGACATTATCCCAAAAGGATGGTCTTCAACAGGTGGTCACATAGCTGACCAGACAGCAGTGACATCTGCAGGGTCCTGAGATGGATGCTGACAGGGGAACTGCCAGGTGCATCCTGTCATGGAACCTCATTCACCAAGACATCAATGCTTGGACTGTACTCGGGCAATAAACATTCACATTAATGCATGGATGCTGAGACAGGATTTTGTCCCCTGCCTTCCAATGGCTGCTGTGGTGCACTAGGGACCAGACTAGGCTCAGCAGCAACATGTTCCCAGGTCATCTGGAAAGAGAAATTGACCTGCACTTTCAATACTCATTTCATCAACTCATCTGCCAGGTCAAGGGTAGGAAAAGGCCCCCTCCATCCACTGACAAGCTGACCCTAAAAGCAAGACTTGGAGGAAGCTTGGCTAAACAAAGGTTTGAGTTGTGGTCTGAGGGTAAATGGGACACACGATTATTCCCTGGGAGATGACTACAGGTGTTCACAAAGACCAAGCAGCCCAGACTTGGGTCTCCACCAGACAGTTTCTTCTGATACTGCTTCCTGAGCTGGTGCTGCTGCAAGGTGTCCTGGAATAAGGAAGAGATTGGGGCATCAAGAAATAACTCAGTGCTGAACAGTTCCTAGACAACACATTTCCTGGCAGAGCTCATGCCAGAGAAAAGCTGGCTAGATATTCCTCAAAGGATAGAGAGGAGCCCACAAAATAAGAGTTAAATAAATGTAGAAGTCCACATCTCCTCATATCCAGCTTTGAATATGTGGGGTCAGCACTGGAGGACAGGCTGATGAGGGGCAGATGGCCCAGCTGCAGGCTTTGGGCTGCGCTTCCCATGTTGAAAAATTGCTGAGGCACATCCCACCAGTGAGATCTCGTGGGCTTTCCTCCTGGTGGGGAACAGCCTATTACCAGCAATACAATTCACCAGAGAACAACACCTCACAGAAATGTGTAGGGGAGATCTCAGCTTCACTGCAAATTCTGACACGCAGCGTGGGACTGGGATCCTCGTGTGTCCTAGTACACAGGCAGCTGACAACACCAGGAGCTCATCTGGGCAATGACTTCTAGAGGCAGATATGTTGGTGCTTCTGCACTTCATGCTTGACATCTCTCAGCACACATACTGTAAAGTCCTGTGGGTTTCTTAAGCAGCACAGACAGATCAGAAGCCAAGATACGCGTGCCATGGATTATGCATGGGAGAGGAAGACTTCACCAGCCAATCATAGAGATCTCTGCATCAGAGAAAGGGCAGAAAATGCTGCAATAGAACATATGGGAAAGGGGATTTGCATGAACCAAAAGAGCCTTCAGGCAGGACAGAAAGTGATCCCTGAGCTACTGCATGTGAGGCAGTATCAGTTGAAAGAAAAAGCATGGATAAAAATATTTGCTCTGTTTTTTGTTCTTTTAGGAAGAAAAACTCAAAGGGAAAAGAGAGAAATGGAAATAACTAGGGAAGGTGCACCTAACCAGACATTTTGCCTATGCTGAAACATCAACACGTGCTGCAACATGTCTTGCAGGCACACACAGAGGACCTTACCCTCTTTAAATGCTGACCCTCTCCATTGCAATGTGCAAATGCGCAGGTGCTCTGCTTACATGCACAGCAGCAGTTAGTTACACAAGCCAAACCTAGCAAGGTAAACTGTTGCAGTCCGCAGCCCCCATTTTATCTACCTTATTTAATCTTACAGGAGATCCAGAAAACCTCTACTGTGATCTACTCTATCTTCCCTTCAGGACCTTGTGCAAAAAGCCTTTTTCTCTGGCCTGTGCTGTGCAACCCAGGTCCACTGGACTGCAGACAGCCCTGCAAAACGCTGCCTCTCAGCAGGATGTTTCTCCCACCCTACTGGAAGATCCCACTGCTGGAGGAGGAAGGGCAAGGCCCACGCAGGTAAGTGCTGCAAGAGATGGTAAGAGAGGGGCACTACAGTGATGCCTACATTGGATGCAGAACCCAGGATGGTTAAGGAGATGCTCTGGGATACCATGGCAAAAAACTGATGTGGCAGAGAACAAGCTCTCAGACAGGAAGGTCTGCAAGGCACAAGCCACATTCACCTTTGTTTCCTTTCCAATCCCTCAGCATTGCTCAGTCATTCCCCCATCAACTACCCTAAGCCTTTGTGCAAGTGGCTTTTTTTGATATTTTTAAGCAGAAAGCAGGAGAAAGCTGCAGTGAGGATGCTGGCCTGCAGTGTAGGAGTGCAGATACATCGGAGGAAAGTGCCATCAGCGTCAGTGCAGACAAAACAATTGGGTTCAGATTTATTTTTAGCCTGGAGCCTGACCCACGCAGTAGCAGCATTACACGCGGCCCTTCAAGAGCCTGTAGCTGCCAGAAGAGGGATCTTACCACCAGCACCTTCCAAGGGATGGAGCACCCTGGTGAGGCCACACTGAAGAGGGCCTGGCGCAGGGCTGGGCAGAGGAGCCCCACTTCCAGCAGTGCAGCCCAGTGCCCGCTGCAGCCCAGTGAGAGCCCACACCTGTAGGAGCTGTAGAAAAGGCAACTCTCCCATTTAATGATCCCTGGTCTTCATAACAAATGCGCTGCTGACACGCAGCAAAGCAAAGTACATGGTGAGTGGGACTCAGTCCCTGTCCCGGAGGAGGGGACGGTGGTGGGGCCCAGCACAGCGTCAAGGCCACCCCAGCGCCCGGGGAGCAGCATGGATGGGGAGAGCCCCGGGCTCGGTCCAGTTGGCACCAGAGTCAGGTCCAGTTTGCAAAGAGGCACAGCTTGAGTTCAGCTTCTGCGTGGTGTGAGGAGGGCTGGGGGCAGGTCAGGTATGCCAGGACAGAGGCCAGAGGAGGTGTGTTTGGAGGACCTTGGGGATGGGCCCTGGAGAACACTGCTGTGGCAAGTTTGGGATCACCCTGTCTGAACCATGGTTAAACCAAGGCAGGGGAAGCAAACATACAAGGGGCTGGAGGTAAGCAGCCCAGACAGGTCTACCTAGCTATTGCCATTTGCAAGACACCTAGTGGCAGGGGGTCTGCCAGGTGCCCTGCGGTGAGCGTGGGCCTCGGCGACAGACGTTTACCAGCGGTTCCATGTCCCTGACAGTTTGTCCCAGGCGCAGCTCAGACACCCCTTAGCCAGGAGCGGGGGGCCGAGGGAGCAGGGCCACCCCTCACTATCTGATGGAAGCATCACTGGGGGGGTCACGATCTGACTCCTCGCTCTCCTCATTGGGGGCTGACTCGCTGGTAGAGGCCGGGGTGAAGGCAGGAGACTTCCTGTAAAGGATAAAGGGCAGCGGTCACAGCACTGCCAAGGAGGGGAAGGATCAATCGCACACCTGGGGGGCATGGGCAAGAAGAGAAGCTAAGCACTCGCCCCATGGGGCCTGCCCTCTCCCCACACCATGCCAAGACAGGGTGCTTCAGCTCCCACTCACCACTGTGCTGGCTCTGGCCCCTGCCCAGCACACAGGTATCCTGACCCTCCAGCTCACCTGTCCCCAGACTGGGTGATGAGCCGTCGGCAAGTCTCCATCTGTACATCCAGACCTCGCTTCATGCTGCACATCTCCATGTACTCGTGCAGGTGCCGGTTCATGTCATTCTTGGCCGTGGCCAGCTCCAGCTGTCAAAGGGAAGCAGCAGTGCAGAAATGAGCCTAAAGTGCAGTACAGTGCAGAGCAGGGGGCACAGCCAGATAGATCCAAGGCTGCAACCCTGCTGTTAACCAACCATCTGCTCTAGCAGTTGGTTTCTTCCTCCTCTAGGGACCTTCTACCTCATTTCCCACCCTTTTGTCACATCTTCCTCCTCACACCTCTATTTGGTCGATGGTCTCCTGATACTCCTTCTCACGGCTCTTGAACAATGATTCTGTGTCCTTGATCACCTTCTCCAGGCTGTCATCCTGCTGCTGGAGAGGGGAGAGCAGATGGTATGTTTAGAGGCAGAGCGGTGTCCGACACGAGGAGCCAGAAGACAGAGAGAAAAATCAGATAGAGAACTGGTAGCACTGGATAAAGAGAAAAAAGTTCACAACCAGTACGGCCAGGGTGATAGACATGATGAGTCAGTCCTACCAACATTAAGCAGAAAGACCTGAGATGTGCCACACTGTACAGCAAGCACTTCAGCCCAGAAAAAGCCTGCCAAAGCCCAGCAACTTTGGAGAACACAGCCAACGTCCTGCACAGACTGTGTCCAAGTACTACACGTCCCCGGGGGACCACCGAGGTCCAAAGGTACAGACAGCAGGGCCTTTGGCCAGACTTTGGGGCCCCACATCGGGCAGAGTTGCCGCCCCAGGAGTGGGCAAGGGCCAACAGAGCTCAGTGTGGCCAGAGGAGCCAGGTGGGTCTAAGGAAAGCATCTGTATGGGCCTGTGAGGGAGGAAGGGATTCTGAAGCTCAGCAGCTGAATAAGCACCTCCCTAGGCTCAAGCAGGACTGAGCAGCAAGTGCAAGCCCAGGGCCGAAACCAGAGAGAGCCTGGCTCCACCGTTACCTCCCCTTGCACCTCTGCAGCTGCAATGGCATATCCGGAGAAGTCCTCCCAGAGGAGCAGCGTCTCTTCCGTCTCCTCCCAAGTGAGGCTGTCACAGTCATCTTCAAAGTCATATTCCCTCCTGGGAGCAAGGGGACAGCACATTAGCACAGTGCAGAAAAACCCTTGCCATGAGGATGGGCAGGACAGTGCCAAAAACCTCGCCCTGGCTTGCAAGCAGGGCTGCAGCTCTCAGATGTCCATGCCTGGGTGAGCTCAGGCATGCCCCAAACCAACAGCTGATGGGGAAGGGGCCAGCTTTATGGTTAGGAGCCTCAAACTGAGGCAGTGACTCACAAAATCCAGGAGCAGTGGTGAGAGGAGGGGCATGGCGGGGGGAGGATGGCTCAGCACCACTGCTCAGCAGCACATGCCACCTTGGAGAGTATTGCCATGGAGGTAGGGGCACAGGGGAACTGAAATAAACCCTGGGAGAAAATACATCATCCTCACTGTCCTCAGGAGGTCATGGGGCAGGGAGGGCTGGGAGCACCCCGAGACAGGAGGGCAGGGCTACAGAGCGCATCCAGGCACCAAAGCAGCATCCTCCCTTGTAGCCATGGAGGGCTCGGGTCCTGGCCTGTCCCTTCTCAGTGCAGCCACAGAGCACAGGGCATAAAGAGAGGTCCTGAAGGAGCTCCCATCTCAGCACTGCCCAGAAAGGGGAGCTGTAGACTGCTCCCATCCCCTATCTCCCCAGCCTCCAGCCTGTACATCCAGGGTGCCCATGGAGGAATCTGGTGCCTGGCAAGGCGGAGAAAGCCAGGATGACATGCACCACTGTGGGGCCTGCTTGGGAGCATGGCCCGCAGCTGAGGCACTGTTTTAAGGATAACAGCACAAAGCTGCAGCCTGTGGGCAGGCTGGCCACGTGTCCCCTTGTGCAGCAGAGCTGGGGCTCAGCGCTGTGCTGGGCAGCTCGAGGTGGTATGGAGCTGCAACGGGTCGGCCAGAGCGAGGCCAGGCCGCACTCACAGCTGGTTCAGCATCCTCTGCATTTCCTCGTTGATACTCATGGCTGTGGTCTCGTCCTCTTCTTCCTCATCAGGCTTCCTGGAGGCATCGCTCTCTGACAGCGAAGTGTCTTCGTCGCTGACCTGCTTCCGCTCCCGCTTCCGCCCCACTGAGGCTGGGACCTTAACGGGAGACAAGTGCAGAGACTACAGAAACGAGGCCGGGTCCGAGGTCAGGAGTAGGCAGTTGAGAGGAGATGGAGGGAGAAGAAATGGCAGGGGACAGAAAGACGGGGAATGAGAGAAAGAAATAAAGGAAGGAAGAAAAGCGAGAGAGAGAAAGAGACGGGCTTATTATGATCAGGTTAAAGATGATGCAATGGATAAAATATGGTTTTAGCATTTTCTAAAATTAAAACTAAGCAACTAAAGATGGAATCTATGAATCTGATGAGAAAAACAACATGATTTTATTGAAGAAAAACTCAAATCACCCACTACCCCAGACCAGAGAAAGAGAGGAAAAACACAGAGACAGAGATAGGAAAAAAGAGACAGAATCTAAAAAAAGTGAAATATGACAATATTTACAGTCCAACCTTATAGAAAGTTTATAATTTGTACAGTTTCTCAACTGAATGAAACTAACCAGTTGCTTCTGCAGGAAATAAAGAGAGACAGAAATGCAGCAACATCCAGAAAGGGAAAAGAGACAGAGACAGAGAAGAGTGACAGAGAGATGACGGAGAGGGGAAGGGGAAGGAGAGAGATGGAGTTAGAGACAGACACTCCAGCCACTTGTCTCCCTCCTGCAGCTGCTGCCCTATCACTGTGGTGTCCCAGGGCCAGACACTACAGATCAGCAAGAGGTTGAGGGGACTCTCAATGCCTGAAGCAACACTTAGAGCTTTCCAGCTCCTCTCTCCCTTTTCACCCAATGCTCCCAAAGCGCAGCATCCAAGAGAGACAGAGAGCAAGGGACCACGATGAGCACAGGGCAGGGTGATCAACTGCCTCCCCTAGCAGGGTCCTGTTGCTGCCTGTTCTATCTCCTTTGGGAACTCTCCTCCCCAGAACTGGCTGCTGAGCCTGGGACAGGCGCATCTCACCTGAAACATCTTGATCATGTCCTCGCAGTTCCGCTGCTGTGCCACATCGCACAGCTTGGCAGTGATGTCGATGCGCCGGCAGATGTCCATGTCCACCTTCATGGCCTTCTCCTGGATCTTGGTGTCCAGCTCTGTGATGTTCTGAACCCGCAGTCACCAGCAGGGGACAAAGGAAGAGGGTTAGACAAGCCAAATGGCATCAGAGCCCCCACATTCCCCTGTTAAAATAATTCCCTCTCAGAACTGTGGACTCACATTGCTCATCAGTCCCTTGAAGACAACGAGCTCTGCCTTGAGCTGCTCCACCTTCATGGCCAGTTCCTCTTGGCACGCCTCAGCCTCCTGGGCTTCCTATTCCAGGGCAGAGGGAAATGTACATATCAGTCCCAGCAAGGGGCAGGGGGGAGCAGGGCAAGGGGGCAAGGGTGCTCACCTCCTGCAGCTCAGTGACTCGGTCCTGAAGCTGGACACGCACCGTGTACTCCTCTTCCCATCTAGGGAGAGAAATGTGCTGCTCAGACCCTGTGCCACGGGCAGCAGCTGCTCACCCCACAGTGATCCCAGAGGGGGCGAGAATGGCAACAGGGCGGAAGGCAGAACGTGCCCAGGAATGCATTGCTGCTTGTTTCCAGACAGCCACAGCTGCCAAATGCCCATCAGCCCTCCTGGCCGCAAACCCAACCCCACAAGGCTCTCCACCGACCTCGCTTGGGGCTGGCCTGGGGCTTGGGGCTGGCTCCCTTCTCCATGGCGGGGGGAGCTGGGGACACCACCAGCAGGCCCTGCGCAGCAGCTGCTCTGCACGCCCCACAGCCCATTGGCTGCTTTGGCCACCCCCAGACCATTGGCCTTGGGTCATGTTCAGCTACAACATACAGCAACGGGCTTTGGGCTTCTCTACATACGGCAGAGCTGCACCCATCCACATTGTATTTGCTCGTCTGCAGTTCAGACTGCCGAGAAGCACAAAACTCGATATAATACCACGTTACACGGCCACGCTGTGCTTCAATATGAAGGTTAGAAAAAAAAGTTTTGTCCTGCAAGGAAGCGTGACAGATCACCCTTTTTATGCCAGCTTGCACCACATCAGCCCACAGACAGATTGGGCTGTGGGTGCTTCGTTAGGCTCTGCAGCTCTGCAGAAAGCCCAGGCGGAGCTGCGAGGCGCCCAGCCGTGCTGTCCAGACACACGTCACCCCACAGCGGGCCACACCGTATTTCACAGCCATGAGATCACCACCTCGGGCCATGCTGCAGTGTTGGCCTGGTCCCTGTTTGGCTGAGAGGCCACTAGCTGCACAGCCATTTGCTAAATGATGACCACAGAAAGCAAATGGATTGGCATGTGCCCCGTGCCCACTGCTGTCCCACACGGCGCAGCATGCTGCAGGGCTGCTGTAGAGCTACTCCTGGCTCATTGGAAAAGCAGGATTTCTCTGAGAAAACAAGATTTCTCCAGGAAGACAACCAGAGCTAGGCCCTGCCTGTGCTGGGATCTCTGGTTTCTGCTTAACACTTGCATGCAGCTTTTCATGTTGCAGAAGGACATGAAAAATCTCCTCTCTTCCTTTCTTACAGCAAGTGTGAAAAATAAATCCTGAGGACTAGGAAACCAGAAAGCTTATGAAAAGCCCTCGCTCTTGTTATCTGAGGGTATGAAGATGATGTGGTGATTTGGGAGAGTCCTGACTTGCGAATTTCTAAGCTCTTCAAGCCGGTGGTGCTTCTCCCAATTCAAACAAGGGGAAAGTGTGCAGTCCTAGCGCTGGTTTCATCCCACAGCTTCAGAAGGGGAGGCAAAGGAGTTTTGCATCCCTTTGTAGGATGAAAAAGACAGAGAGAGGAAAGGAGAAAGTTAAAAGGTGGCATTTTCCTTATATGGGAATTATTCAAATAAGGCCTCTGTCCCTGGGGAAAAAATGCATTCCAAAACTAAAAAACTGTCAGCATTTCCCAGCATGGGACTTACTTGCCTTTTTGGTCTCCAACTCCCTGCGGCCTCTGCACAGCCTGGACTTCCAAAGCCTTGGAAGAATTTGTGTCACATGGATGCCATGGAACACCAGCGCAGATCAAATAAATGCTGATTTAACAGCAGAAAGCAAGAAGGATTTGCCCCGTAAGTGAGGAATCTGCATGCTCATCCCTTACAAACCCCTCTCTCTCAAGCTCATCTCCTGCCTGGCTCCGTTTCCCTGCTCTATCCTGCAATGCACCACTCCTAATTATAACCCGACTGCATCACTACAGGCAGCCCGGAGCAGCCAGCAGTCTGCCAGGTTGCTGCCACCTGGACCAAGCCTTCACCCCACAGCCCTGGCTCGTCACCTCCCTGCTCCATCACCGCAGGGACACACATCCTTCCCGTGCCACCAGCCTGTCCAGGGGAGAGGGCAGGGAGCAAGTCCGAGCAGCAGGCAGACCAGCCACCCCCTGTCAACCTCACGTCACCAAAACTGGGGACGTGACAAGACCCTTTGCCAGAGCCACCTCTGTTCCTGTAGAGGCGAGGGGGATGTTGGGGCTGGCCCTCAGCGCAGGGGACAGCACAGAAATGGGATCCTCCTCTCCCGTCCCATTTGGGACCCAGTGTAGGAAGGGGTCTGGGGGTGGTGTCTGCTTCCTTCCTGCTCCTGGTAACACCGTCCAAAAATAGATCCCACCAACAACATTGGCCCACGGCCGGCCGGCCCTGCCGCCTGTCACCAGCCAGCAGGCTGCACCAAAACCTGCTCTCCTTTCCACCCAGGTCTCAGCAGCACCGACAAACTGGAGCCAGGCACCCCCAGGACCAGCAGCTTACATCTCACAAGCCCAAGAGGTGCTGGCATCCCTGAGGGGTATCTAAGCACCATCTCCCCTTCCCCTTCAGCACTCTCTCCGCTGTTCCCTTCCCAAAAGGTGGCCCTGCTCCCGGCTCAGGTTGCCCTGACATGGCAGTAGCTCCCTGCCATCTGATCTAAAAGTGTCGAGCAAGGAGAGCTGCCCACCCTGGGGAAGGAACCTGACCTCCACTCATTGAAAAGGCCTTAGGTGCACAGAAAAGCAGCAGCAATCAGGGAAAGAGATGACATGTCAACTCTCTTCCCAGATTCCTCGCTCGGTGCGCTGGGAGCACCAGCTATGTGGCAGGCACGTCTACCACACAGCCAAAGCCTTGTAACACCTGAAATGCAAGGTGTCACCTTGTGTCCCAAGGTGCTGGCACCAAACCCCACAGCTCCAAGGTACAGGTCAGCACTATGGCTCGCGTGCAACATTTTGCTCCTTTGGGTACTTAATTGTTTCCTTTCCAAGTCCTACAGAACCGTACAGCAATCCTTCCTTGTCCCGAGTCGGTGGGCAGCTGGCGACCCAACCCCCGGCCCCGAGCCCTGCCCCACTGCTGCCTGACCCCATCCCACGTGCAGCTCCCCGAGCAGCCTCGCCAACCAGCCTGAAGCAGAAGCACTCCAGGCACGGCAGAAGAATGGCGGCTGCCCCACGTGAGGGTAGAAGCCGACCCAAGAGATTGGTGTGCTTGCTGTTGCGCCCTTCCCCAGGAGCATGCCAAGCTGTGCCTGTTTCAGGGCAGTGCAGTAGCAAGCACATTTACCCCCTGCCAGCCATGGGAGAGCCCCAGCAGCGATTTCCAGGCTGTGGAATCCAGGAGGAAGGAGAGGGTCAGGTGAGCACCCATCCTGCCCCAGGTTCCTCAGCACATTCCCAGTCACTGAGAGCTCTCAGTGTCCATGCCTGCTCTGCTCCCATGCTGCTGCATCCTCACCGGCCTGTGGCCGCACTCTCAGGTGCCTTCCCTTTAGAACCTGGCTCCTGGAGTCCTGCTATTCTTCACCATCCCAGCCTCCTCCTGGAGAGGCACTTCTGGTCCCCATGCCAGGCTGGGAAGCCAGACAACACGCTGCTGGCATCCCAAGAGGGCTCAAAGGCCAGAAGGTGAGCAGGGAGCCTGCATGCACACGGCTGGGCCAGGTGATCTCCAGAGGCCCCTTCCAGCCCCAAGCACTGTGTGACCCCGAGGAGCTCCCAACACAGAGGGACGCCCTTTGGGGCTTGCTTCATGCTGCCTTACTGTGCCTACCCTTTCTGGGGCCTGTGCTCGTGAGGATGCAGGGAGGACTGTGGTCCCGCTCTGGCACCGTCACTCGTTCCCCCTGCTGCCCCCGCTCACCTGCGCTTGTACTCGTCACGCTCCCGCTTCACCTTGGCCAGCACGTTATAGAGGGCCCGGATCTCCGGGGTGATGGTGTCGATCTGCACGCCCACTCCGTCCGGGTGGATCCACGAGACCCCCGGGCCCTGCACCAGCGTGGTCTCGGGCCCCGGGCCCAGCCGGCGGGCCTGCGAGAAGGACCAGATGGTGCCGGGCACGAAGCGGGAGGCGGCCGGGAAGGGCGGCGGCTGGGCGGGGGCCCCGGGGTGGCAGCCCGGGGAGCCGAGCGGTCGGGCGGGCCCGCAGAGCGCGGCGGGGCGGCCGGCGGCCAGCGCCA
>WBMW01005999.1:513561-542127 GCA_013396635.1 Penelope pileata | reverse complement strand
GAAGAAGCTGGAGAGAGAAGGAGCTTGAGAGAGGATTGAGGAACAGTTTTGAGAAGCTGGAGAATGAAAGAGGAGAGAAAATGGCATAGTCGTGAGAGTTTTGGGACCATTTTTCCATGACATGCCCCTAAAGACAGTTTCTTAGGGGATATCATCCAGTAATTCTATAAACACTTGGATAGGCTAGAGAGCTGCGGGGAGAGAAACCAGNACTGGAACACAGAAAGTTCCATGTTAACATGAGGAAAAACTTCTTTTATGTGAGGGTAACAGCACTGAAACAGGCTGCCCAGAGAGGATGTGGAGTCTCCTACTCTGGAGGTATTCAACACCTGCCTGGGTACTTTTCTCTGCAACCTACTGTAGGGAACCTGCTTTAGCAGAGTGGTTGGACTAGGTGATCTCCAGAAGTCCCTTCCAACCCATAATTCTGTGAAAGTTTGTGATTCTGGAAGTTTGCTCTTCTGAAGTTCAGGATCCTGACTACTCTGCCAGACCCATATTCCTTGAGATCACTAACTCAACCAGGGCATGGTCACTACAGCCGACTGCCCCCGGTCATAATCTCTTTAATGATCTCTGCATTGGTGAGCATTGGGTCCAGTAATGCTTCACCTCTGCTCAGTTTGTCTAATACCTGAACCAGAAAGTTATCCTCAACACAGTCCAGGAGTCTTTGGGATTGCCTGCAGCCTGCTGTGTTGTTTTCCCAGCAGACATCCGGGTGGGCTAAATCCCCCATGAGGATGAGAGCCTGTGAGTGCAATGCTTCTTGTAGCTTAAGCAAGAAAGTCTCATCCACAGGCTCTCCTAGATCAGGCAGCCTGGTAGACCCCCATCATCAGGTGTTCTTTATTGGTCTTTCTAGAATCTAGAAAAAGATTTATTCACTGGGGAGCAGAACCAAAGAAGAGAACGCCAGCTCACGCTGACAAGGGAAAGGGACCTAGGCTGCCACATAAACAGTCCAGATAACTGCTTGTTACATCTCAAGGAAAAGCAACCACATCTGGATGAGCAAAAAGGCAAAAAGAGCAAGATTGCACACCACCAGGACCAACAGGAATCACAGCTGCAGCCTGGGAGGCCAAGTACCAGGAGATGGATGGAGACTGATTAACAGAGCACTGGCACAGGTTCCCCAGAGAGTTTGTGGAGTCTCCTCCTTGGAGATCTTCAAAACTCACCTGGATGTGGTCCTGGGCACCTTGCTCTGGGTGTCCCTGCTGGCGCAGAACCATCTGGTTGGTCCCTGCCAACCTCAGCCATGCTGTGGTTCTGTGACAAGCACAAGGAAGAGTTGAGGACAATCACAATAGATCATTACTCGCAGAGAGTGACAAGGGCAGTGAGAACAAACACTGAAAATGCCAGGGCATCAGAAGAGTGAAAGGTGGGTTAGGCTGCAAAGCAGTAAGGGGACAGGGCTAAATTCTGTATTCAATGCTCAGGGGAAAAAGACGACGTTTGAGTAAAAGTATAAAACTTTTAATGAGTCATGTGTCAGTCCCTGATGCACAGGAGGCAAAGGAGTAAAGGGAACTATGGCTGTCCTGCGTGCTCAATACTGCAGTGATTATCTACACAGAGCAGGAAAAACAACATGGTACACAGACAGTCAGGGCAGCCCCCAGCCTTTACTCCCCAAGGAGGGAAACAGCAACTGGAAAAGCAGTTTCTCTCACTGTCCATTTTGCTTCACCTTATGCTTCTTCTTGGTAGGGACTTGGGCGTGCGACTTATGGGGAGAAGGCCGGACAGCCTTCAAGGGCCTCCTCTGACCCTGCAAAGAATGTTTCTTCTTCAAAGCAGGCTGCAGCTTCTTCTGCTCTTGAGCAGTTTTTGATCCCTCAAGCTTCTTCTTTTTTGGCTGAGGCTCTGTGACAGTCTCAGGGCCAGTGGATGGATTTGCAGCTTCTGCAGCAGGTTCTTCATCTGAAAGAAGAGAGAAAAGTGCTGTAGGAAGAACCCACGTAGTTTCTGCATGGAAAGCAGCCTGTGGGAGCAAGCCCAAGCAGCTCAGCAGAGCTCCAGTACCAGGTTACCTTTCTGTGCCTTGGGGATGGCATTAGAGAATTTCTTGAACTTGGCAATGAAGAACCCATCCATATTGTGTGTGTGGGGATAGAAACGCCGTGTAGTCTTAAGGGAGGGGTGGAAACGACGGTCCTTGAACCTGGAGGAGGAAGCGGGGTGAGAAATGACAGAATATCTCTGCTGAACTCTGGCCAGCAAGGAACAGAGCCACCTGTGCAACTTGTTACCTAGCACGCACCTGGTGAAGCCTTCCTTGCCGAAGTCCAGTCCTGTGGCCACCAAACGAACATTGCGTTTCTTCAGGGCATAATCCACAACCCACTCATTCTCCTCCACCTGCCACAGACTAAACATTAGGATCCAAGGCTCACCAGCCCTGAGGAGATAATCATGGCAGTGCAAGGACTTACTGTGATGGAGCAAGTGCAGTAGACAATGTAGCCCCCTGTTTCTGATGTGGCAGTGACTGAATCTATAGCACTAAGAAGCAGCTCCTTCTGCAGGTGAGCACAGCGCAGGATGTCTTTCTCATCCTGTTAGAGAAAGACAGGTTAGGGTAACAGAGGCACAGGGAAGCACCCCAGGCCTCCGAAACCATTGTGAATGGAGAGACGACAGAACAAGGCACAAGACGTAAGAGACTTTGGAGCTTTCTACAGAACTAACATCAAAATAACTAGCTCTGGTGCAACATGCAGAATAGGAAAGAGCAGGAAAATCCCTTCTGCAGAGCTATCAAGAATGCAGTCAAGCTGCCTTGAAGCCCATGGTCTTATGCCTCATACCTGATCCCCCATCTGACATCTACACTTGTTACTCACCTTATTGGTTTTGATAGCAGGATCCTTGGAAATGACGCCGGTTCCGCTACAAGGAGCATCAAGCAGGACACGGTCAAACCCTCCAAGTACCTGCAGGCAGACACACATTTAGAGTTATGCTCATGGGTGGGGACTGAGAACAAGACAGACTACAAATAGAAACAGATGACTGGGAAGGCAGGAGAGACCTCCTTCCTTCCTGACCACCTTCCTGTTTCCACACCAAGCAACAAGCACATCCCAGGCAGCCCTGCTTATCCTCCTATGACAAGTGGCTTCACAGAACACAGCTAGCTAAAAGGACAGCACAACAGCTCCAGTTAAGCACGGTGAGAACACCCCAGGGCAGGAAGGAACATACCTTGGGGAACTGGCGTCCATCGCAGTTGCTAACTACTGTATTGGTGACACCCAGCCGATGCAAGTTCCCCACCACACTACGAAGCCGCTCAGCATTGCTGTCATTGGCCAAGATCATACCCGTGTTCTTCATAAGTTGAGCTGCCAGAGGACAAAACACATCAGCAAGGGGCTGAAAAATCTCCTGTGCTTTTACCCATAGGTACAGCCACCCTTCTCTTTTCCCTAAATTCAGTCCCATTCTATTTCCCCTTTCTTCACAGACCAGTGGAAATGCATCACTTCACAGAGCATCCCTCCCAAGACTCCCACCGTGGCTCCAGGGTGGTACCTATGTAGCTGGTCTTGCCTCCTGGGGCACAACACATATCCAGGATGCGTTCATTCTCCTGTGGAGCCAGAGCCATGACGGGGAGGAGACTGGAAGCTCCCTGCAGCATGTAGTGCCCAGCCAGGTACTCAGGGGTGGCACCTGGGCAGGAAAGGCAGAATGAAGAAAACAATGTGAAACCAAGGGAGCTGAGAGCAGATCAGCTCTGCCCTGTGACAGGACATGTGATCTCACCAATGGGCACAGAGGAGTCATAAATAACAAGCCCCGTTTTTGACCACTTCCCCAAGGGGTCGAGATTCACACCACGGTTGATGAGAGCCTGCAAGACAAGGAGATGGGGCTGAGACACAACCCCACGTGATGGCCAGCACAGAAGACAGCCACAGGTTTCTGCTCACCTGCGCCAGGTCCCGCCGCCGTGTCTTGAGTGTGTTGGTGCGAATGGTCACAGGACGGGGAACCTCATTGGCTTCCAGAAAGTTTATCAGCTGGATAAAAGGCAAAAGAAAGGAGGTAAAAATGAAAAAATAGAGAGGCTGTGCCAAATCCTCATCAGTCAAAGACAAGGATGGGGCAGGATCTTACCTCAGGGAGTGGGAAGATATCCATGAGCATCCCGAGCAAGAAGTCACTGTAGGAATAGTAGGCAGCCATGTCCCGACGCAACAACGCAAGGTACTCCTGTCGCATACGCCCTTCCTCCCGCTTCACCCCAAAGTCCTGCAGCACCTCCATGTTGTCCTTGATGCGCTGGTGAATGACGTGCAGGTCCGGTGGCTCAGCATGTAGAAAGACCATTAAGGAATCATAAACAACTGATGAACTCATACGTTAAGTTCTTCATAGGCACAGTCAGTCACACATGAGTCCGGAATCACCACAGTGCAAGAAAGGCCTTGTTGGAGCATGCACACCTACAGAACTTAGCATTTACACCAGGAGGGCAACTCAAAGGATGGAACTGGACAGAGAGGTTCGCAAAGCAGAAACTGTATGACATTTGAAAAAAATTGGCTTAGTTACTTTGGATAAGTAAGAAAAAAATGGGAAAAGATGATGAGAAAGGTCTTTCAATGCTGAAAAAAACATCTGCATTGAAAAGGAGACCAGGAGTTCCCCAGAGGGAACCAGGGAACAGAAGAGAAAGAGAAGAGACAAGATTAAATTGCACAGCAGGCAGGAAATAAAAATCACCTAAGCTCAAGAGGAAGCATGAGGAAGTATGCTGGAATTGCTGTCATCAGAAGCTCTACAAACAGGCTAGACAAAGGCCTGCCAGGGAAATTAGGGTAGCGGAGAATAAACTATGTAGCAGATACCTTAGATACCTTTAAGACTAGAAAAGCTGGGGGAGGCTCTAGGCTATGTACAGATTGTAACATAATTCCTAACTGCACTGTACAGTGCAGCACTATACGCTGTCTGTTAAGGCAGCTCATTTAAAAATACCTCATCAGGCACAGAACACTCATGCTAAATGATACGATAAAGCTAAAACAAAGCTTTTCAGTTGTACCCAGGCTCCATGCCTGCATATGGCTTACAAACGTCACAGATAAAAAAGGATATTCTCTTTCTCAATCTGCTCATCAGTTGGCAACTTGAACTGTTCATCTATATCCAGGTTGAGCTGCAGATCTGTGTTCTCTTTTTCTTTCTGTCCCATTTTCTGCCTGCTTGTCTCCTCGGCATCCTCCTCATCCTCCTCACTGTCGTCTTCACTAAGTTCTCCCCTGAGTATAAATAAAAGAACAGATGCTTTACGCAAAGCACTGTTGCACAGCTACTTCACAATTATCATCCCGTAGGTATCAGAGAAGACTGAAAAGAATGAGCAACTCAGGCTCCGGCTCCTCATCCAACCAGGAAAGGCCCTCCTGACTCGTGATGTTCTCCAGCACTCACCTGTCAGGCTTTTGCTTCAAAGCAGCTTTCTCAATAGGCAGCAACTAAACAGAGAGAGGAAAGATTAGTTGAAGCAACATGACTGGGTGCCCCCCTTGCCTGCTGCCACCTGTGAGATTTATTTGCTCTGTTTGAAACAGACAACAAAGACAGACAGTCAATGTTGTGCCAGGACCAGCTGCCAAACTTGACATTGCTGTTGTAGGGTGAAGGTGGCTCTCCATCACCTCACCACCCACCCCCCCAGGAAGGTCACCCTTCACCCCCAGGCCTGTTGGGTCCGTATGGCCAGAAGAAAAGCCAGGTACGTACGGTGAAGCTAAAGCCAAAAGCTCCTACCTCTTCCTCCTCAGACGAGGAGGCCCCATAATCATCCACCATCTCTTCGCTGCTCCCATCCTCCTCCTCCTCCTCCTCCATCTCCCAGCTGCCCTCCTCCACCTCGCCATCGCTGGTTAACTCCATGCCGATCCCTTTCGAGGGGCCCTTCTTGGCTTTGGCTGGGGTCAGCCATTTTGCGTTGCCGTCGCTGAAGCCTGGCCGGCAGCCGGGGCCTGCTCCCGCCGCCTTCCCGGGACGCTGCTCCCCCGGGGAGGAGTCCCGCTCCTTATCTACGAACAGCACGGACGGCCCCGGGTCAGCTCGTCCCGAGAGCGGCCGCACCGCACCGGCGCGCTCCCGCCCCGTGCTCACCTGCGGGCCGCGGCCCTCCCGCCGGCCCCTTCCTGCCCGCCGCACCGCTCGCCGCCCCCAGGCGCCTCTTGGCGGCCCTGCAGCAAAGGGAAGCGCCTGTCAGACCCGACGCCTTCGCCGGGACCCCCCCGCGGCGGCCTGGGCCACCCTCACCTCTTCCGCCCGTGGCTGGACAGCTTCTTCCTGCCGGTCTCCGCCTCTGAGGAAAGAAAAGCGGCGCTCAGGCGGCCCGCGCCGGGCGGCACTGCGCCGGGCCGGGCCGCACTTACCGGGCGGCAGGAAGCGCGCCAGCTCCACCTCGGCGCCCCGCTGCTTGCGGGCCTTGCGCCCGGGGCCGCGCTTCTCCTTCCTGCTGGGGTCCAGCTTCCGCCCCATGGCTCCGGGACTCCTGGGCCGCCGCCGCCACACGTGCAGAGCCGGCCAGCAGCGCACGCGCACAGCCGCCGCCCGCCCCCGGCCGCTCATTGGCTGCGGACGGGAACGTCACGGCCCCGGCCAGGCAGCCCCGCTCACCTCCTCACAGAAGACTGGAGGGCACCGGGGGAAAAAACCCTTCTATACAGAACCAGGACCCCAACAAGGGGAAAAATGCAGCTAAAGGTAAAGGGAGGCAACAAAGTAAAATACAAGGAAACTTTATTTTTCAGTTTTACCAAGATTTTGCTCTGTTTTGTCCTTTTTTTTTTTTTTTTTCTCCCCGTGTTATTTGTTTTTCAAGCTGTTTATTAGTGGACAAGTCCAGTCAGTTTTTGTATTAAAAAGGATCTTGATGGAGGTAGCTTTGTCTCTGTCCTGGCTTTTGCTTGGTCTCGCCTGTGCACTCATCTCGGTAAACAAACTCAAAATAAAATTAGAAAACAAGAAATCTGGAATTCCAGGCGGAGGCAGCGAGCAATGCAGCCAGGTTCTCCATGTAACAGACATGGCGCCGTGGCCTCCAGTCACTATGTACAGAGTCCATCATCCGTCCATCCCCCTCTCCTCAGCACACTCCCTGCTCCAGCGGGCTGGCTGCAGAGGAAGGAGTTTCTCCTCCTCCCAGAGACCTGCACAGCAGCTTCCATGGAGGGAAACAGCACCCAGTCAGGAATGTCAGGCGGAGGGGCAGAGTGTGAAGGGATAGGGTGGGGAGGGTCACTTCTGCTTGGCCAAAAGATTGACAGCACTGGGCTGGAGACTCACTGCTGCTGGGCCACCTGTAGGGCAAGAGAACAGGCGCTTGACCTGACTGTATAGGGGTTATTTCCCCACACAGCCCCTAGAGAAGCCCATTGGTGGGGCAGGGAGGGCACGTACTTGCTGGGGAGGGGGTGGTGGAGGGGGCTCGCTGCTGCGGTTGGCCAGCCTGCTCAGGATGTTGCGCTCCGACATTTGCAGGCGCACTGCCACAGGTGGGATACGGGCAATGGTGGCAGGCAAGCGTGTCACATCTGCCTTCATGTCACTCAGAAGCTCCTCCAGCTGCTTCAGAACTAGAAGAGAAAGAGATATGTGTTTGAGGGGTGCAAAACAGAGGGGCAACACATGGAAAGGACAAGAGGTGACAGTAATGCTGAACACATCCACTCCTGCTTAGCCCACCTTTGTGCAGCACAGCATTGGCTGGCTTATTCCCAGCCATCGACTCCTTGGATAGATGCTGGTGACTCTCAGCCAGACACTCCACCTCTGCAAAACGTGTGTTCAGAGCCATTGAGGGATGAGATGGGTCTTCCGACATGTTCAGATAAGCAGCTCGCCGCAACTGCTCCTCAATCACCAGCGCTTGCTCCAGGAGCTGTGAGAGGGGGCAGTAATGAAGAGCCTTCCAGAAGCTGTCTGAAAAAGCAGCCTGCTTGCACCACCCCCTCAACCCCCCACCCACTCTTCCTGATCTAGTTATCACTGTAACAAAGTGACATTCTGCACCTGAATCACCTTTCATCAGCTTTAGTTTAGCATGGTCTATCAAGAAACAATTAAGAGCTCCATTAAGCCAGGCTTGGTATACAAGAAAACCAGGTTGTGTCCAGTTTTAAAAAGAAGACTACTATAAACAGATGCTTATTCCTCTGCCTTCTTAAAGGTGTTTTGAAAGAAAAATTACCAATTTACTCTTTCTGTACGAAGCGCAGGAGATGAAGCTTTTTCTTTGAACCTGATTGAGAATTATCCTACTTCTAGGAAGGCTCAGAAGAAAAAACATGCCAGGGACATTTGAAGAAATCAATTTGAATCCTATTATAGCCAAGCTGATCAGCTGGACTACATCAAATTAACATTTAGTGCCAAGACTCAGAATTACATGGCCTCATTTGGGTTGGTCTTAACTTTCAGAGCTAAATCACAGTAACTCCCAAGTAGATTTAGACAGCCTGAAAGCTACCACTGTTTCACCAATCCACTACTATACAACCTAAGTTCTGCTTAGACATAGAGACCAATTTGTAGCACACCAAGCAGAAGCTGTGATGGAAACAGCCACTTGAAGTTTCCTGCATGCCAGTTGTTTAAGAGACATGGAAGAGAGACAGAGCACTGAATCAAGCACCCCAACCCCACTTTTACAGAAAAGGATGCTATCATGAAGCTACTGCATAACTTCGACAACCATTCATTTTATGGGGGGGGAAAAAAAAGGCACTGCAGAAGCCTTTATTTTCAGTAGAAAAAAATATCAGAACAGCGATCTCAACAAGGCAATCACCTTGTTCTTAAAGGCTCATTTGGCTGAAAGGCACTTGTCACACTGAAGAGGGCACCTTACCTTAAATCTCCTTGCCAAGAACTTGTTCTTTATTTCCAGGAAGTTACCCCTGTTCATCTCACCCTTAAAGGGCTCATTGAGGATGGCGTAACGCGGATCATTCTGAATATCTTGCCAACGGGCATAGCCATGACTGAGATGGGATGAGCTCAGGCAAACAAAGGCAGTGAGAACAAGGGAATACACAGCCCAGGCAGACAGTTCTTGAGACGGGTGAGGAAAGGGGGCACAGAGAAGGGAGGAGCAGGAGCCAAGAAAAAGGAATGAGAACTATGTCCTGCTAAGTCTTCACTATGCTGACAGGAAAGCCCTCCTCCCACCATTACTTTCCCTCTGGATGACAAAAGCACTCTCACTGAAGGTGTTCCAGTCAGACCTAAAACAGTCACCTTCACAGTGATAGACCAGTTCTCTCCCTTTGAGCACAGTCAGGGTAAGGATACTTGATAATCCCAGCAAGCAGCCAGTAGTCATGACGCCGATGCCAGATCTCATATGTCTTCTTTGTGACAGTTGCAGCCCGCTCTTCATTCTGCCACAAGGAGTGTAACTCTGGAAAGAAAGGTAAGATACACAAAAATAACTGAAAGTTACTTCATGAACACAAGCGGGGGAATATAAATAAGTTAAATATATTTGAGGAGTTCACACCTGTGAAGCCACCATCAGCTATGTTGAACATGAACCGCTGCTTTACTGCCTTTTTGTGCCTTTCATCTCCTGACTCTTTCAGCATCTCTCCATTCTGCAGCATCACCACATCTCTCTTATCATCATCCTTTTTCTCATCTGTATGCACAGGAAGTCATCAGAAAGAACATGGCAGATACCACAGCAAGTTGAACCCACAAGGAGTCCTTGAAGGAGACGGGGATCAGGAAGAAAATAGGATTATCATGACTTACCTTTCTCATCCAAGGTGATTATAGGAGGTTCAGACGTATTCTCAACAGTTGCTCTGTCTTCCACTTTCTCCACATCAGCTGCAAGAGAACAGGCGAGTACAGTATAAGATGTAGCAGGTGAGTCCAAAGTTTTGTTTCTCAGTCTGTGAAACCTAA
Source organism: Penelope pileata (assembly GCA_013396635.1). Lineage (NCBI taxonomy): Eukaryota > Metazoa > Chordata > Aves > Galliformes > Cracidae > Penelope > Penelope pileata. Next base: position 532,170 of record WBMW01005999.1, on the reverse strand, counting down.
CACTGTTCCCTGACCTCCTTGGAATAGCCCCCACCAATTATCTACATTTATGTCTGTTTCTATAGGGAGAGGTACTGAGGCAAAGANTACTAAACAACCTTTAGAGATACCTTTGCTTTCCACTTCCATTGGCTCATCTGGTCTTTCCTTCACCTCTGGCTCTTCTTTTTTCTCATCTGCTTCTGTGGAGTTCACTGGGGATTTTGCTTCCTGTGGCGGTGTCTCCACGGGCTGGGCACACTGCTGAGGACAGATCAATGATAAGTGAGACAAAGTAATGTATGCAAACAGAAGACAGTCAAATCAGTCTGGAAAGTGAAGACACACAAAACTGTTACACCAATTCCGAGGACATGAGAATTATCTTTAAGTAGAGACATTTGCAGCTGCATGAGGCAAACTAGAATCCCAACACTCACCTCCATAGGGACCTCTGTTTCATTAGCAGAGGCACTGAGCTCTTTATCTGGTTCAGCTGACTCTCCTTGCTCCTTGTTACTGGCTCCTTCTTCTACCTTTACTCCCTCTTCTGTGTATTTCCCATCCCAGAGCAGCAGAGCAGACAAAATAAGGAGAGAAGCCATCAGTAAGGTCTTTTTCTCACTGTAACTAAGGCACATATCTCTTTTGCTTCTGGAGATTGTTTTCATTTGAGTGATAATTACACCCATTCAAGATGAACTCCCTTTCCTGCCCACCACAAACACAGAGTATTTCTTCTCACTGATGCCAGCTCATCTGAGGAATGCTAGTGTCCTCTCTTGCCTTTAAGGGTTTGCAAATATCTTTGGCAGCCCTCCTAACACGAGAGTTAAGTTGATCTGTGTCCACCCCCAGACCCCACCACCACAGCTAAGGTGAGGGGAAGAGCCAGGATGAGGTCAGGACATGGGATTATACAAGGGGGAAGCTCTCACCAGGTGGAGGGACAGGGGCAGGTGTATTTGGCTGTGTATCTCCTGGTGTTGAAGGAGTTGGTGTTTTGGGAGAGGGTGAGCTTGGCTGAGAAAGTTTCTTGTTCTCCTCTATCTCTGCCAGTTCTGGCATACTCCAGCGGCCGTTCACATGCTCAAATTCCTGCACCTGAATGAGAGAGAGAAAGAAAGATACATCACCGGAGGAGTCATACAAACCTCATCCTCAAACCAGAAGAGACAAATCACCTAACACACAAAAAAATAGGCTGAAAAGAGAGAACTCACTAGCTCAGCACCACAGTAACTAGAAGTTGAAGAGAAAAGGCTGCATTGCTCTGCCATGCACCCACCTTTTTGCGTATAAGCGACATGACCCCAATGCGAGTAAGGACATGCTGTCGAGAAAGACCTTCCCGTGGGACGCCATCTGCAAAGGTCTCTGCACCATCAGCTCCAGGCTCACATAAATGGCGCATGAACAGTGAGACATAGGCCCTGGAGCAGTTAAGAGACAAGCAATCAGATCATAAAAAGGGTTAGCGAGAGATATGCATTTATCAAATCCCTTCTGCTATGCTGGAAGTCACCTCATGCCTCCTAAATTATTGTAACAATTTCTGAGGTGCCAGGCCCCTTTTAAGGGAGAATTTCTTCACAGAATTGCTACATTCATAGAGGATGCAATTGCTCTGCACTGGTGCAGTCACACCTCAAGCACTGTGTGCATGTTTGGGCACCACAGCATTAGAAGGATACCAGACTATGAGAGCATCCAAAGGAGGGCTATGAAAATAATGAAAGGTCTAGAGGGCAAGACACACAAGGAGCAGTTGAGGTGCCTTGGTTTGTTTAGCTTAGAGGAAGACTGAGGGGAGGCCTCCTGGTTGCCTACAGCTTGCTCATGAGGGGAGCAGAGGAACAGGCACTGATCTCTGCTCTCTGGTGACAGCAACAGGACCCAAGGGAACAGCATGGAGCTGTGTCAGGGGAGGGCAGATTGAGGGCTAGGAAACAAGTTCTTCACAAGAGGGTGCTTGGACACTCGAACAGGATCCCCAGGGCTGCCTCAAGCTGCCAGAGTTCAAAAAGCATTTAGAAAATGCTCTCAGACATAGGGTTTGAATTGTAGGTGCCCCTGTGCGAAGCTGGACTCAGAATATCCTGAGTTGGAAGGGGCTAAGGGATCATTACTATCATATGATTTTGTGCTTCCCTGGCTACACTACTCCTCTGCAAGCTTTTGGTGACTGATGAACTGAGTCCAAGGAAGAGAGCTAGGAGCAACACCCTAGTTTCTCCTCGTTGCCCCACAAAGGATCAATTAATATATAAAAAGGCCATAAAAGGACCACTTCTCAATCTTCCCCAGAGGGATTAGATATCTTCCATTCATGTCTATTGTACTTACTTGAACTCTTTCTCTGACTTGCCACGGAGGTCCCGTACAAGCCACTGAGTGGTGAATGCATCCTGAGGTGGCATTCCATAACGCATGATAGCGTTGAGGAAGGCTTTCCTCTGGCGGGCATTGAAACCCAAGACCTAGAAAAAGAGAAAGGAAGATATCAGAGGAACCATACAGAAGCAGCTTGAATTCAAAGGCCCATCCTGGTACTACTTACCTCAATGTTCCCTCCCACTCGGGCAAGTAAAGGAGGCAGGGGCTTATCCTTATCGTTTCTCAGGCCTTTGCGGCTAGGCCGACGAGCTGCTGAAGAGAGAAATGCAGCTAAGGAAGAGAGATAATGCACAGCATATTGTTGTATGAATATTTCCCTTGCAGAAGGACACCATAAAGTGTATCAAGCATCCAAATAAAGTCCCAGCTGTTCCCACACAGAGAAAGTGAGCCAGGAACTCTGGCTTCACCAGAACGTACCTTCAGACCTCTCATCAAAGTCCTCATCTCCTTCTTCAGAAGCAACTGAATAGTCTGACTGATTGTCTGACTGGTCATCCTGCCAGTCTGAAAGAAAAACAGCACGTGAGCCTGAGACGCTACTCCGTTACTCTTCCAGTAACACACACTTACACCCATTTCCCCCAGGTTCCTGTGGATTAGTACCTCTATCCTCCTGCGAGCCGTCATTGTAATTAACTTGCTTGCGAATACGTTTGCCCTTGCCCAGATTCCTAGCCAGATCCTCCTGTTGCTGCTCATAATGGTGACGGAGCAGTTTCTCCCAGTAATCGGGATCCACCGACTCCTCCTGCTTAATGATCTCCCGTTCCACCTCCTCTTCCTCCTGCCACACAGAGGTAAAAAATTAAGAGCCTATGTTTCAAATCTCAACCTGTCTGAGCAGATGTAGACCTACTTGGCCTTAGAAGTAACAGTTTGATTTACTTAACTGATCTTCTGTTCAGCAGAAGACCCTAGCTGATCTACACCTCATACTCACCCCCATCTCCTCTTCACGAACCACATACTGGGCCACCTTGAAGGAGCTGAGATACTCATTCATGCCCTGAAGTTCTGTGTCTTCCGTTTCATCCTGGTTCCGATCCAACAGACGCTCAATCGCTTTGTCATCGTAGTGGATAACACTGCTATCCTCACCTTCTTTATTATCGCCTGAGGGAGTAGCACAGACATTTGTCATGTGGATCTCAAGGGATCAGAAAAGGATATGGCACCTAGACATCTTTGTAGAGCTATGATGAGTACTGTGACTACACTTTCTTGCTAAATAAGGATCCAGTCCTCCCCAGTACTTCAGTACTACTCCCAGGCACTCACCTCCCTCCGTAGCCTCATCCTTGAAGAGCTCTTCAGTGCCAAATTTGAGAATGTCATCAAGTTCTTGCTTGGACATGGAGCCTGTCTTGGAGCCCAACCCTGGTCTCACCACCAGGTGAGTTAGCATCATCTTCTTCTTGGCCACCTGAGTGATACGCTCTTCCACTGAGGCCCTTGTCACAAAGCGGTATATCATCACTTTCTTGTTCTGTCCAATTCTATGTGCACGGCTGAAGGCCTAGAAAAGAGACGTGCTCAGAATAGTCTAGAGCTACACAAGCAGTAGTCTACTACACCTAGTTACCTCCCCAGAAGTTCCCTCATTGCCTTCATGTTTGCTCTTGACATTAGTTAAGATGGGCTCAGGAAGAACCCTCCACTTATCTACTTCCCATCTCTACCCATCCTCACTGCTCTAATTTTGCATGTTTCTAGAGCAGAAGTCACAAATTCCTTCACTCCTGACACTTTCACTTTCCCTCTTCCTCATAAGGGCTCCATAGTGAGTGATCTCATTCAAACTCACCTGGATATCGTTGTGCGGGTTCCAGTCTGAATCATAAATAATCACAGTATCTGCTGTGGCCAAGTTAATACCAAGACCTCCAGCTCGAGTTGAAAGCAGAAAGCAGAACTGCTGAGCACCAGGAGCTTAGATAAAAGGAGAGAACAACAGTAATCAGGAGAGAATGCATCACTCAGATGAGGATTTTTATTTGACCAACATCATCTCAGGAAAACTACTAAGATTAAAGATTCCAAAAGAGCAATGGAAGGCTTAGGCTACACTCAATTTCACATTGACCACTAAGCACATATAAGGCAACCGTTTTGATTTTGTATGTAAAGTAGGAGAATCCTTACCATTGAAACGATCAATAGCCTCTTGACGCATGTTTCCTGTGATTCCTCCATCAATCCGCTCATACTTGTACCCTTCGTGTTCCAGAAAGTCTTCCAGAAGGTCTAACATTTTAGTCATCTGCATACCAAGAATCACAAAGTACATGAGAGAAAGGGATGCCAGATCAACATGCTCCCTTCCTCAAAATGGGAACTTCCTGTATACCTGAGAGAATATGAGCACCCTGTGACCTCCTTCTTTGAGATTCTTCAACATCTTCTGGAGCAGCAGCAGCTTTCCAGATGCTCGAATAAGAGCACTACCATCATACATGCCATTTGGCATTTTTGGAGCTTCCTGAAAATAAAGAAATATGAGGGGTGGGAAAACCAAACTGTTTGAAAATGTATAGCTTGATATTAATTCTTAGTTGTGTTCCTCAGATGCTGACTCATGACCAGTCACAATGCACAGTGCTACTTATACAAAACAGCGCTACCCCACGCACTCTCTCACAGTTTCACACCTAGATCACCCTCTTCTTCCTAATTCAGCACCTACTTTGTCTCCATCACCCTGAATGGATCACGAGATAGCTCCTACTTTTCAAAAAAGATATTTGAAAAGGGGAGGACTTCCAGTTTGCCAGGTTAACATAAAGACAGAAAAACAGACACACTTAGAAACACAAGAACAGAAAGGGAAACACCTCCATACTTCACAGGGAGCTCAATGGTTCCTTGAAAGCAGCCAGTTAGGAGTTTGCTTATGTAAGCCAGCAATAGAACATACCATAGCAGCCACAGGAAAGAGGTAGGGGTGATTACAGCACTTCTTCAGATCCATAACAACATTGAGCAAGGAAACTTGGTTACCACCACCACGTGCATTCAGTGCCTCGAAGTTCCTTGTCAAAATGTATTTATAGTATTTCCTGAAAACAGAAGAAACCCACAACTCAGACACTCCTCATGAGAATGACTAACATACTCTTTTGCTAACCTCTGCACAGCTCCTGGCATTACCCGGCAGCTACCTAGGCTCAGCCAGTGGCAGTTACTATCCATTTTATCCCCTATATCAGAGCACAGGATTATTCATCCCCTCTGTGGCAACAGGAAAATATCTTCCTCCTATCCACTGTGCAGAAAGCCCTACAGTGAGGATGAGGCTGTTTCAGCATCCTCTTTGGAAATACAGAACAGAGCAACAGTAGTTCAACAGCAGGTGATCCCTCCATTCTCAAACTCACTTCTGCATGGGGCTCAACTCCACTCTCACAATAAGTTCAGTCTTAGATGGCATGTTCTTGAAAACATCAGCTTTGAGGCGCCTCAGCATGTGTGGGCCCAGCATGTCATGCAGCTTCTTGATCTGATCTTCCTTGGCAATATCTGCAAATTCTTCTAAGAAGCCCTCCAAGTTACTGCAGAAAAATAGACACTCAGGAAAAGCCACAAAGGAATAAAAGCCAAAAAAAAAAAAAAAAAAAAAAAAAAAAAAAAAAAAAAAAAGAAAAAGATAGTGACAAGACAGGCAAGTTTGGCCTAGACTTGCACTGCAAGACATACTGGAATCTCTCTGGTGTCAGGAAGTTCAGCAGGTGGAACAGTTCTTCCAGGTTGTTCTGCAGGGGAGTTCCTGTAAGCAGCAGCTTATGCTGGAGGGAGTAACCATTCAGCACACGGAAGAACTGGAAAGTAGAGAGAGTAGGGAAGGAATGGGGAGAAAAGCGTAAGTCACAGTTCTGCCAGAAAGAAAAAATCCTTGAAGCAAACAGCAACCTAGAGTTGGATATAGATGCCATCAGCCGTTTGGACAAGAGCTCCTAGTAGTTTCCATTCCGGTCAGCATCACTAGATAGATCTCATTTAGATCATTGTTCTGCATAACTGAAATATGACTGCAACAAGTCCTACAAGTCATCAGGTGCCAGAAGATTTCCTTTGCTTTAAGTTACAAGCTTTCAGACCACCAGTCATTTCCAGACTGCTATACTATGTCCTTTTTTCTCCTAAATTAGTGTTCCACATTTTTATTTCTGTCTCAAGACTTCTAGAAACAACTAAGTCACTCTTCCTATTCATATTAATCCCGGCAGCATTCCAGACTTCTGAAGAAGTAGAAGTAGAAAGGAGTAGAAAGAGCCAAGGGTTTACCAATGTCTTTTGAAGCAATTTGCGCTGGTTTTCACAACAATGTAGTAATTCCAGACAGAGCTAGTGAGCAGTTAAGGTACTGAACTGAAAAGTACAAGTGTACCATGCCTGCTGGCACAAACTGACAATAAAACAGTAATTTACGGACTTTATTTTATTCTTAACGTGATGCAATGACAAACTGAAATAGAGTAGCTTGTACGTAGGTTGCTCTGAAAGTAATGTCTCCTATTTATTTACAGGGAAACTGCAACAGATACAAAGAGCACGATAACACTACTTGATAGAGCAAATTCTCAGCTCGAAAACACTTTTTCAGTCACCACCATTAGCTATTCATTCATTTTCACCAGCTGTGAACAAGAGCCTGCATGCCACGCTTGTAAAAATATGCAGAGGAGGTACCCCACTGTCACCACTGCTGAAAAGCACCACCACTGCCTCACTGTGCTGACATCCACTGTTTGGTTTCCAGAAACATTCAGCAAGCATCAGTGAATGTCAATGGGTGCAATTTTGTCCACGTGGAGGAATTCAATTCCACACCTTTGCTTCACACACACTTCCATGTCAGACACCATTTTGTCAGACTGCTCCTCTGCTGCCATCTGTCACACAGTAACAAAATGAATGGAATACTGGTGGGGAGGTTCAACCTCTGCTGCCATACCACCAACATCCACCTTTGATATCGTAGGCCAACATAATAAAATAGGAGGCATTACTTTCAGAGCAGCCCTCATACTAGATGGCAAACAAAGGAAACACCACCACTCATTTTATCATACCAGAAGGATTCCTTCTAGCATCTACCATGAGGATTGATCTTTCTACATAGTTATAGCCAACAACATTCTCATCTTTGAATCAAATATGAGAATTACTCATCACATCGGTGAAAAACATTCTTTGGCAGGTAACCACCACTGTCTGTCAAGAAAAAGCCAACCTGTCTGGCATCCGAACACCTAAAAGGTGGCCTTAACAGATAGGAAACTGCTCTAGAAAAGGGTAGATTTAACAGTCTTGGTGGATAACCAATTGCAACTTTGTCATAATGTAACATTGAGCCTTTATGTCCTCTTTCAGTTCATAAATAGGAATAGTAAGTGCTCATTGCTGTTTCCAGTAATTTTAATTCTAAGCACAGAGTGACATCCAGTCTTAGTGCCTACAGTAAAAAAAAAAATCTGGAAACTGGACTGCAAGCACAGCTGTGATACGTTGGATCTGAAGAGTTAAAGCTACATTTTTCCCTTCCCTTGTCCCCCAAAAACAAAAAGGCAACTTAGTCTTACTGTCTGTAAGAAATTGTAAAACCAGATTTCCATTAACAGTTGTTTTTAGTGTACTAAGCCCTAGCACTCAGCTGAAGACAGGGAAATCAATACAGATTGAAAAGCACACAGACTTGGGAGGGGCTGGATTAAGAAAGTACCGTCAATTCTACTGAATTAAACAAGCTCAGTTAAGGTGAAGCCTCGTATGAAAGCAGCTGTATAGTTTTCAGCATTTACCCAAGCATTGTTGAACAATCCTGCCCACTTCTCCCATTTCTATAACATCTAATTAGCGCTGCTACAATGAATGCAGAGAGCAAGACTGCTCTGGAAGCAGAGTAATTGTGCTCACACAGCTGTTTTATACTCAACATGGTAAACCCTTCCAGAATAGAGGTGGTCCAGATTTATGATCTGCTTCCAGAGAAGTCCATTTCTAAGAACATCATTATCCAGGTTTTTCCTGTTACCAATGATAACCAATACCCAAATGATTTTCCTCCCTCTATTTTTTCATTTTTAAACACCCCCCTTTACCCCTCCCCATTTAAAACAATGCATCAAATTTGCTATTGCACAAATTACTAAGAGATGGCAGACAAGCTCATTGGTTTAGGAGCAGCTATCTAATCTTCTGAACAATTTCTGCAACATACGTAATGCCTATAGACCTTATTACTTATGCTTCCCTGTACCTTAGACTGATTGTTCTTTAGTCTGTGAGCTTCATCCACAATGAGACAGGCCCAGTCAATAGACCCTAGTATGGCCATATCAATTGTGATCAATTCATAGGAAGTGAGAAGGACATGGAACTTCACAGCAGCCTCCTTCTGCAAAGGAAAAGGGAGAACGCAGTAATGAGACGAAGGAATGCCCCAGGACAACAGAGATGCAGGGTCTCTCTAAATTGTTGCGACAAGCCATGGCCAAACAGCATGTTAAAACCTTTTTTCAATACCCATAGTTTCTTGCCACAAGATAGGAATGCTACTCAACCCATTCTAGTTTCTCAGTCCCCTACTACTTGTTTTAAACATGTAAGTCTCTTCAACACCCTTAGTACCTGCTCCTTCAGGACAGCTGCCAAATCTTGCAACAGAAGTTTACAAGCAAGCAGCAAATAGAGGCAATGTTATGGAAAGAGACCTGAAGAAGAGTGCCTCATCAAAAAGCTAAGTCTTAGAAGATAAAATTTATCAAAGATCAAATAAGTTACTGTCAGTACTTCCTGCAGGTAAACTAAGAGAAAAGGAGGAGTCCTATTTAACTCTGCCACTGCGAAAACTTTAGCTTCCACCTTATCTTTTAGTAGGAAATCTGAAGTTCTGTGAAAAACAACCACCTGTGTCAGGCCGATATCCTTTCTATCTGGACAGAGAACATAGTTTCTCATGTCTAGATATAGCCCCACTATCAGACAGTTTATCACAGAGAGATAAAAAGGAGGAGTCACATTTATGCAGGTTGTCAATTCTGCAGGAAGGACGATGCACAACTTCACAGAATAAGCAGAAAAGCAAAGAGACTTGCCTATGGCAAGTATTGCTTTAGTTGACATTCCTTCTCCAGTACTGTATCAGTTTGTAACAGTAGGAATGTTTAAGGAATGTTTAAAGCAGTCTAGGAACAGGAGCTGGAGCCTAACAAAATACCCACTAGTCATCAATTTGCAGTTATTTCCCCTTGGAAGCTAGAAGTACAATTAGCTCCCATGGGCTTCAGAGCACTGGAATCTTGGCTGCTGAAAGCAAGTCTAATGCATTTCTTCTTCCAGTTCAGGCTTACAAACAGCAGAGTTCTGTACCTTCATTCTGGATGCTTTTTTGCCTCCACGTATGGCATTATCCTCAAAAGTGAACTCATTCTCACGAATGATGGCCCGACTGTCTTTGTCCCCAACGTATGTCACTACATACATATCCGGTGCCCACATTTCAAATTCTCGTTCCCAGTTGATGATTGTGGAGAGCGGGGCGCTCACCAAGAAGGGTCCCTTTGAATGGCCCTATGAAAAGAATCAGCAAGAGCATTAGACAAACGCAACTCAGGCAGCATCTCCCTGGGTAGCATTCTCCCAACTACGTTTTGCCTCCCACCTCTTTGTATAAGGAATACAGGAACACAGCTGTCTGCACAGTCTTTCCCAGACCCATTTCATCAGCCAAAATTGTATCTGTGCCCTGGGCCCAAGAGAAGCGCAGCCAGTTCAGTCCTTCCAGTTGATAGGGATGCAAAGTTCCCCCTGTTACATCCAGGTACTCCGGTTGCCGGTCATACTTCACTGTTGGCTACAGTGGAAAGAAAGAAGAGTTGAGATCATTTACCTTAGCTACACAGTTACCAAGACTCCTTCCCTAGTCACTCCCATTCCCTATTGGGGATGAGATTCCACAGAAGACAAACAGATTAATTCTAGTGCTAAATCCCTAATAGACCAAAAGGCATCCAGAGCCAGCCAGCCTCTTCCCAAAGGACAAGGTGGGCCTTAGTCTGAAGGCTCTATAACCGATTTGCTTTTCAGGCCAGGAAGACTTAAGCCATGTGGTGCTCCTCATCCTTCAGTATCCTACATATACTGCAAACCTCAGCCCCACTCAAAATAACCAGCTCTATCAGATGGCACCCAAACAGTAAACAGCGACTTACATCTACAGTGGGAGTTTCAGGGGGCCTTTCCAGTTTTCGCATCTTCACTTTCTTTAGCTTCTTACCAGGCCTTCCCTCTTCACCCCTCATCAGCTCCCTATGAGGGGACAGTCCAAGAATACAAAGGTTTACTGGTTTTTGTAAAAGATCAATGGCAAAGAACAGCAGGGCAACCAAGCAACTCAAATATGCTGAAGAGACCAGAGCTGGAACCTTCATGAACCGGTGGAAAGGCATATGGTCCCTGACCAAAGGAATAAGCAGTTAGCAACAAGATGCTGCTGCTTTGCTATCTCCGTACATCCAGCCAGTGCTAACACACTCAAACACTTTCTTCTCAAGGGAAAAGAACATGACCTCAATGTTTCTTCTACCTGTGATTCCAGTAGGCTTGCTTGTAAAGGTCGTAATCTTGGATATCCACATCCTCACTTTCCCATGATGCCTGGTCATAGGGCAGGTCTCTCCATTTAATCAAATAGTGGACATTCCCCTTCTTATCCACACTGAGGGAGAAAACAGCATGTCTTAAGCACAGTGAAAAGACAGCAAACACTCATTCTACTTAAATGGGAGAGAAGAAAAGGGTCCCTTAAGAAAGCAGCAGAAACACAAGAACAATGTTTGTCATATAAACAAAGGAACTTGCACTCTTTCCCCCTCAGTTACAATGCAGTTTATTTCATCAACTTTCTCTCAGCCCTGTCTAAGGGCTCTTCCACAGGGACAAGTATTTTGATGAGGAAGAAAGAACACAAAGACACATCTTTGCTACTTCCCCTACCTATGATTAAGGATTCTATGGATCATCATCCACTCTGGCTTGATCCCATATCGATAAAAGCGCTCCTCCATTTCAGCATATTTGGGGTCCTTGTTTTTTCTCTTTCGACTTTTCTCCTCTTCCCCAGCAAAGTCCCCTGAGGGTGGCTCATCCATATCATTCTTGCGTTGGTAATTTCGAAACATGACCTGACAGTGCAGCTCCAGCTGGAGTCAGAACAGAAAGTTAGATCATAAGAATCTCTCCAACTATCCAGAAATACCTATCCACCCTTGTGATATGGTTAAGAGCCTTAAACTCACCTGCAACTCTGACACCCAAGAACAGTGCCAGTAGGACATGCCCTGCCATTTGACAAAGAACTGCCTTTCAGGACGACCCTCCAGAGGCTTAGGGGGAGGAGCATTAGGGTCTGCATCAGGTGGACGTGGTGGCGGGGGGCCAACTGGGGGCTGACCCCATTTCCAGATCAAGATCTTCTGCACCTTTCCTTTCAGAGCTGGGCACTGAAAAGGTAGAGAGCTCATTACATCAGACTGCAAGCATTCTAACCACAAGTGCTGAGGAGCAGAGACAGTACAAAGAGTCACAGTTCTCTTCTTTAGTTAGAAGCTTTACTACACAGGTGGAATTTGCACTTTGGGCCTGGAAACTCTCATCCTCTTATTTCCATAAGATTTCTAAGCTTTCTCCAGTTTGTCTTTTTTCCAGGACTGGGAAATACCAAGCTGAATTCAGTATCTAAATTTAGTTCCCTTCAGGGCCCCAAAAATTCAGTCTACCCAACCAGAACTCCAACGAGAGTTTGTACAGAAAACATTTTCCTGTAGATCTATCACTCCAGCATAGGAATATGCCATGAAGCAGATTCCATTTTGTTCATTATTTTAGAAATCCTTATCACCTAATGAAAGCATCTAACACCATTTATCATATTTCATTTCAATAACATCTTGCAAACGTGAAATTTTCCCCAACCATCAATTAAGAAAGGGCTTGGCATTACAGAGCCTGCAGCACAAAAGCCATTTGGCTCAGCATCAATTTAAAATATTTTAAGTGCTGAATTTTCTCGCACTCGTACAGCTGCTTCTACATACATACAAGGTCCAAGAAAACTGAGCTTTAGCATCCTGGACCCAAGACTGCCCAACTACTCGGCAAATGGGCAAACCTTATGAGACTCAGTGGCTATTGAGTCTCTAGTTCTTCCTGCTCTCCAGCAAAACAAACAAACAAAAAAAAAAAAACGAACCACAACCAAACTGCAAGGCGCAATCCAACCACAGACAACCAGGCCTCAAACTATGACAAAAATGCATTAGCCTTCTCTAAGAACTTAACATTCCCAGAAAAATGTGATGATCAAAAGGGAATAGATCTGCCCTCTCTTTCAGCAACAGGAGAACAGTACTAGCAGAAACTCACAGTACAGCGAGGACACAGCCACTCCCCATTGGGAATCTCTGGCAATGGGGGATTCAGACAGTGGATGTGATAGGATGAAGGACAGGCATCACAACACAGCAGCTCTCCTCCATCCTTGCAGACTCTACAGAACTCCATATGGTGGTCATCTTCCTCCTCAGCATCCCCCACAACATCTTCCAGGATCTCCTCACCTTCAGAGTTATCCTCCTTTGCTTCCCACTGAATGCCCTCTTTTTCCTATAGGAGCAAGACATCAGAAGAAATCAGCGACACACTCATGATTTTATTTGTGCAGAAGACCAGCATCAAGTTACTTGATCTTCTCCCTTCACAATCACTTGCACAGTTTGGGATAATCCAGTACTCACACAGTGTGGGCAGCTCCATTTGCCCTCTGGGGCTTTCTCCATGTCTGGGTCCAGGCAAACCATGTGGTAGGCACGAGGGCAGGTGTCACATAGTATGATTTCTCCTCCCTGCTGGCACACCTCACAGTAGTCCTGGTGATCAGTCTCATAGCCATCCACAGCCACTGTGGAGTCCTCCTCACCTGCAGAGGATGGTGAGGAGTTAAAGCAGTACAAGGCACAGATAAAGGCTTCCCACAGCAAGGAAGGGTACTCCCTCAGCACCAACAGCCTATGTAGTCAGACATTTAGAACCCAAAACTCTTACTGGATTCACGTAACAAACATGGCAGGGAGGTCCCTTTGGGCCTCCTCCAACTCGTGAAAGGAAAAGTGGAGCTTAGGCCAGGAAAACTCAGCACTGTATCCATTCCTCTACCAAGATGAGTAATGAGTAAAGACTTCCTGATCACCTTTTCCTTGCTTTTCCTCCTCTGTGAATTCTTCTCCCTCAGGTATCTTAAGTACCCAAACGCTGCAGGCATTACTCTTATTTCTCTACACACTTCACTACAATTCTGTCTCCAACTGACAGCAAGCATCAATACCTTTCTTCTTCTTTTTCCCAGCTTTGAGTTTTTTGCGACTGCGACTACTGCGGCTTGTAGATCCATCTGAAACAGAGTAGCTGTTGATACTGGCATCATCAAAGTCTGACTCCACATCCAGGTCATCATCTTCACTCTGAGGTAGGTAAGAAGAAAGCTATGCTGTTCAGGCATGCATGCTGGGGACAGCAATCGCACAGAGATACCAGCATTTCTAGTGTGTCATCACCTCCTCCTTGGAATGTCAAGGAAGGAGGGTCACTTACCGATGACCTTTTACGCTTGGAACCAAATCCTCCCAGTTTGATTTTCAAAGGTGCCACTTTCTTTGTTTTAGGTTTCTTCATATCAGGAATACGAGGACTGGCCTTTGGCTTCCGCCGGGCATTTGGTCCTGGGAACAGAAGAGCCTGTGAGTCAAAGACTACTGCCTTGAAAAATCTGACAGGATGTTAATGAGTGGTGCCATCTCACCTTTGCCTTCCTTTGTCTTGGCTTTCCTGAGTGGCACATCTACAGGGGGCTGTGGCAGCACAGCATCCACATTTGTCACCATACTCTCCACTACTGCAACAGCTGCAGCTGCAGCAGCTGCCACGGATGCACCTGAACTTCCCTTGAAGGGGTTGTTTGTGCTAAATTCCCTCCATTTGGCTCCCAGTACCATCATCATCTTCGACACAGCTATTTTAGGGTTCTTGGCTGCAATAAGAGGCCTGTACACAGTTAAGGGAAGAAGAGTTACCAAACCAGCCTGAAGTAGCTCAATCAGTCGTCTTCTCACCCCCACTACCTCCAGCAGCACTTCTCTCTCAGACTACATTCCTTTCTAGTCTCTGATCTCAACAGACAACTCCCATCCTTCACACAGTGTGAAGGCAAATGCTCTGGGATTTAAGAAGCAAAATGGAATTAAGAGTATCAGGAAAGAAAGCGGACTAGGAGTTATGACTTGCGTTACCTCCATCACTAAAAACAAAATACGTGGATCAGTCATTTTAGCGTTGCTTCAGTTTTTGTTCTAGGTGGGAAGCTAGCATCCTTGACTTGTCTTTTGTCTCTAAAACCAAGAAACCTAGTCCTTGTCCTCCACACCCTNCCCCCCCTTTTTTTTTTTTTTGGCTTCAAAGTCCAAGGGCTACAGACTTGCAGTTCACCTGACAAACTGGCTGAAAGCTTTGTAGTTGGTGAGAGTGCGGTAATCCTCCTCTGTGAAGATATGATCTATATCCTCCATACCCCAGTCTTCCAGGAGCTGAGCAGATGATTTTGGCTCCTGCACAGAGAATCACAGAAAATTGAGCAAAAGTACATTCTAGAAGAGAAAACTTCCATACATCTACATCATACATACATCTTCCATTTACAGATGACCCAGTGGATCAAGACTGGGGGATTTCCACCAGCCACTCTCCACTTGTCACTGCCATAGGACACAGCCTCACTAGAGAACATCAGCAGAGGTAGGAAAATTCTCCTGATTCAATACACATGTTTAAGGTAGGGGAGAAGAAGGCATGCGATCTGGAAAATTGTCAGGTTAGAAAGGTTTAGAGGAGGAAGAAGAGACTGAACTGTCCGCATTTTCATGCAGTATCACAGAGACCGCTGATCCCCCAAACTAGATACACGGAAGTGAGGAACAAGCAGTGAGCCAACAGGGTAGCTTCTTACCTTAGAGTCGTCATCCTCTTCCTCCTCTTCCTCTTCCTCCTTGCGCTTAGCTTTGTTTTTCTTTTCCTTCTTCGGTCCCAATTTCTTCTTTTTCTTCTTCCCAGGAGTGTAGTCACTGCCCTCACTGTCAGAACGCAGCACCTCCTCTTCTTCCTCCACAAACTCATTGCCCTCACCAGAGCTGTCCCCAAGCTGGGGAGGGAGGGAGAAAGAAGATCAGGCAGCTGTGACAAAATAGCCTGGATAAGCACTAAATGCCACACTCTCCCAAAGCTCTAGAGGATTCACACAGAGGATTGGTGCCAAAGGTCAACAACAAAGTAAGCTCCCTTATCCCACATACACATATTTTAAAAGTATGATCTCAGGCATCCTTTTCCTCACCTCCTTCTTCTGACGCTTGCTGAGCTTGGGCACTTTGGGTTCCTTTAGTTTCTTGGGTTTCTTCTTCTTTTTGATTTTGGGTGTCTCGGCCTCTGACAGAAGCTCTTCTTCTGGCTCTTCTTCATGGTCTGGAGGGGAACAGGCGACATCTCATTCACACTTCATCTGTGCACTACAGCAGAGCCCACTTCTCACAGACATCACTGGATTTGTCTACTTTTTGCTACATACTTACAAACACAAACATGTTTGCAACTGCTTATGCTGTTCATACCTTGTTACTGTATGAAATAAATACTAGTAACTTACCATGTGATTAACAACTATACATGCTTTCCTCCCCTCAACAAGGCCCATTTCCACAACATTCTTCCCCCAAGCAGAGTTGCACTTAAGGACCAGATGTTTGCCCTAACTGAACAAGAAATAAGGGCACGGAGTAGATGGCCATACTTAAAGGAGTTAGAACAGCCAGTACATTTGAGAGCCTAAAGATACCATTTCAGTCCTCTAGAACAAAAAAGTATCTAACTTCCTTGTACCAGAAAGAGCATCCTACAGCTTACAAACACATAAATACATTCAAAATACAATCCAGTAAGCCACCATTTGTCCTCCTCCATAGGTAGGTTGCTACTTAGCAACTCAATTCCAATCCAGACTTGACATAGCCCTCCCCCCTTCCCTCTATGTCAGCAGCTAGCAAGCTCACTCCAAGGGCAGGGACATGGACGCCAGCTCCTCACCACCACAGCTTCCATCTGTGCCCCCCGTCTGCCTCCCCCAGCCCCAGGGAGAGTCAGGCAGCCCTTTCCTTTGTGGCAGGCTGCAGGAGCAGCCCAGCCATTCGCCCTCCCCTGCTGCCCCGCCCATTGCACACAGCCAGAGTCACTCCTTCTCCCTCCAAGGGAAAATGGCCTCCTGACCACAGGAGCTGGGCAGGATGCAGAAAGCCACAGTGGGTCAAGGAGCTGCAGCAGGCAGATGAAGTGGCAGAGGTAGAGCTCTTGGAATTTGGAGTCCTGTAGTCTTGCCAACCAATTAGTACATCTTTGCTCACACAGTCCTGCATCACCAGCTCCTACAGGGATTCCAGATCTTCCTCTGCTGTGAGTTCTGATTTGGAATCTGTAGTGCCCCATCCCTTCCAATGCATTCCATCAAGCTTCTAAGTCTGCAGTGATTTTGAGCTTTTCTTCACCAAGATTTTCCTTACTGACAACCTCTTCTCTACCTAAGATTTTAGGGGTACCAAAGCCAGCTAGAGTCAAAATTCAAGAAAAAAAGCCAAGCCCTTGACACCACTTTCCCTTTCCACTTCCAACGTTTTCTCATTTGATATGACAACACTACAACAGCTTGCCTTGGTGGGAAAATTCAAACTTGTTTCCTGATGTGCTGGGCTGCAGGACACATTATTCATTTTTACAAGGAAGCAGAGAAGCAATATGTTGATGGCTTGCTCTGTGGACATGTTAATAACACCCTAAACAGAGAAGTATCCAGGGCTCTAATTGCAGTCTCACGTTGATGAAGATGCAAGCAAAAGGGACAAGGCAAGGTACAAAGACTACCAGAAAAGCAAAGGTGAGGAGGCAGCGCAGAGAAGGAGCCATGAGAAGCCCCAATAATTGGGTGTGGTAAAGAAAAAGTGGGTCATGCAACAGCCCAGGGCAGTTTGCTCTGGACGGCACCAGGCCTGAGATCCTAGATGAGGAAGCCAGACATCCTGCCCCTTCACATATTGCCCCTCTTCCCCCTAACCATTCATGGAGTACGAAATTCACAGGCATTTTCACACCCTGTCAGAAGTGGACACACAACCCCACCTCTCACATCTCCCCACAGCATGGGCCTGACAGCCTGCAATGTCTTGGAACAAAATTCACTCTGACACAAAGCTATGAGCCCCGCGCTTGGAAGTAGCGTTCTGATATCAAAATCAAAAGCATACACTGACTCTTAGCCAAAAACAACATTCCTCCACAGATCATTTATTCAACATATCCAGCACAAGGACAGCACTGCCCCACTTCACACGTGTACCCTGCAGGCCCTCGATACCTTGGTGCTGGGGGATAGCGTTGTTCAACAGAATCTCCATCTCGTCGTCATCACTGCCCCCTGAGCAGGGTGACGGAGAGCCGATGCCCGATGCCATGTCCTCCAAACTGGGGGAGGCCGCGGCTTGCAGGAGGTATTGTCTTCCTGCCAGTCAAGCTGGTACTTCATTGAAAGGAATAATGAGAAAGTTACAGCAGATACGAACACTAGTTTCTCAAGCAATAGTGCTACCAAGAGGATCCTTGAGAGAAAGCTGAGACAGCAACTTCCTTGAATTTGGAGCCTATGGGTAACAGGCACACTGGCAGCAGGTATCAGAGTTGTGATGAAGCAGGCTTTGAAGACACCAGGCGTTGAACTGAGTCAGCAACTCTTCCCTCGCAAGGGAGCCAAAACAGCTGTCCTATAGGAAAACCCTCCCGCAGCCGGGTGCCAGACCGGAATGAGCGCCCTAGGTTATTTCTACCTTCGCCGGGGAGGAGGCGGGGAGGGGAGCCGGCCTTTACACGCAGACCTCAGGCCACCCGGCGCGCTGTCAGCTCGGCATCGAGCGCTCCTGCCCAGCGGCAGAGCCCCCCCGCACTAACTTGGCGGGCCTGGGGCCGCCGCACCCCCGGGACCCCACACAAAAGGCCCCAGCGGCCAGCGCCGCTCCCCCGCCCGGAGCAGAGCGGGGCTGCAGAGAGGGGGGGCAGCGTCTCGGCGGGGCACGGTCCCCGCCAGGCGGG
>WBMW01005999.1:468397-507933 GCA_013396635.1 Penelope pileata | reverse complement strand
CTGCTGCCATTGCGGGGTTCAGCGTGGGCCCTGTGCGTGGGGCCCTCCCCGCACCATTGCCACCCCACGGCCTCTGCCCGGCCGCAGACAGCATCACGCTGGGCAGTTCTGTGCCCGCACACCTGGTCTGTGCGTGGTGCTGGTGGGTGCCGTGCTGGCGGTGGCCTCGTGCCCAGCTGCCATTTTGGAGGCATCATGTCCTGGCCCGTGGGAGCGGTGCCAGCAGTGGGCTGCCTGCATGGCTGCACCGCGGCGTGCCTGCTGCCAGAGATAGCCGTGGAGCCTGCCCTCTGCTGACACGGGTGGTCTTTGCTTCAGAACATGGTTATCACCATCTTTGGGTTTGGCTTCCTGGCCCATTGCTGCGCTTCTGTTGTGTTGAGTGTTGGTTACAGGCTCATGGCAGTGCTCTGGAGCTGCTCGCTGCCCCTTCCTGGGGGGAGGGCTGAGGGAGCTGGGGCTGGTCGGCCTGGAGGGGCAGAATGCTCTGGGAGACCTTGCTGCGGCCCTCCAGAACCTTCCAGGGCCCCATCCCTGGAGGTGTCAAGGCTAGGTTGGACAGGGCCCTGGACAGCCTGATGGGTGGTTGTCAGCCCTGCCCACGGCAGGGGCTTGGAACTGCAAGGAAACTTAGGCTGGAACTTTGAGATCCCTTCCAACCTAACATTTTATGACTTTACAAGTCTGTGATTTTCCTCAGCAGGGCCACAGCTGGGCCTCGTCCAAGAGGGGCCCAGGCTGCCAGGAGCACAGCAGCAGCACGGCTGGCTGTGGCGTGAGGTGTGTAGGCCCTGCAAGGTGTGGTCCCTTTGTCTGGTGGCTGCATTCTCCCCTTGATCTGCCTGTGGCAGATGCGCACACATGGAGAGCGTTGGCAGGGCAGCGCAGTGTGCCAGGGATGCAGCTGGCGAAGCCACCTGGGGGCCTTTGTGGAAGGGGGTGGTGTCAGGCTGAGCTAGCACAGGTTTGGTTTGCAAGGTGTGGTGCATTTAGAATCACAGAACCATCATTTAATCCATGTTACGTCTGTTAGTGGAGTACTGTGAGCTCCTAGTGCAGAAGAGGGATCGCTCTGTTCCAAGCCTGGATTAATTGCTGAGATCTGTGCTTTGAGCACGCATTTGCTTAGCCAAACCCTGCTGCTGTTCGGGCATTTGGGTCCCCCAGCTGCCCGCTGCTGACCTGCAGCAGCAGCTCTCCCTGCGCTCCAGCGTGCAGGCATGTGTGTTCTGCGCCTGCACCACGCAAAGCCCGACCTTCCACAGCATGAGAGCTGCAGGAGGGCTGAGCGGGGGAAGGTGGCCCAGCCTCAGGGCCTGGGCTGCGTGACCTGCCGGGGCTGCTCCCTCCTCCCCTCTGCATGCCCTCCTTCCTCCCCTCCCATCCTCTTTGGAGCCCGCAGTGTGCTGCTCTGTGCATCCCTTTGCCTGCCCAGCTCAGGGCTCCTGGAGAACAGGAGCACTGCTCCCATAGGGGTAGCGGCTGCAGCTCCGCACCTCTGTGCCGCCAGTGGGCACAGCACCTCGGGCATCCTGCCACGCCGCTCCCTGGGCTGTCGCCTTGAGTACGCTCGCCTAGTGGGCGTCTAATCCTTTGGTGTGAGAACTCACCAAATTTAATTGATTCAGAATGTTCCATCACAGGTGAGGCTTGTCTACGTTAGCCGTAGGTAACAGACAGGCTGTAGTACGGAAAACTCTAGTTTTCAGTTTTGCCCCTCTCTCTTTTCAAAGAAAGATTTCAGTCTTTGCGCTTACAGCAGCTGTTTCTAGCGACCAAGCCTCATTTCTCCATCCCCACCTGCCGCACAAAGCTCCTGAGAAGACAGGACCTGTGGCAAAGCAAGTGCCCCGCTCCTTCCTTGGCACCATACAGCACATGCACATTTTTTCTTCTGCCAATTATCCTTAAGTTGTGAGGGACAGAAGTGTGGCAGGTCTCACGGTGACAACCTGCAGGCAAACCAAGAGGAGAGCTTTCAGCCTGGGAGTTGGGCTGTACGGACAAGTCCTCCTGCAAAGCTCTCAGTAGCCTGTAACTTTTATGATTGGAGCTGAAATTTTCCATTCTGGCTGGCTGCCTACACATGACTTTTATTTATTTTTTTATTTTTCAATATGGCTTCAGCCTGAACATTCAATCTATTCAGAAAGAAGAAAAAAAAAAGGCAGGGGAAAGCATTTTGCTATAGACTGTTAAAGTACACACGAAAAAGAACAGCCATGTGCTGTGAACAACTCCTGCCCATCCATACTTCGGAGGAAGAAGCTGAAACCTGTACAGGAGTGCTCTTCTGGCATCAGAGCTACACTGCTTGCTATACCCAGAAAAAAAAAATGCTAAATTTTGATAAGTTATAAGCCTTTCAAAACAGAACTCTGATTCGCACAGGCTCTGTAGAGATCCTGTAGATTTTCACTGTGCAGTTCTTCAGACATCCGCCTTCACCGAGCACTGTCTTGCGCAGGTTGAATACTTGTATGCGCACATTCTGGAGCTGTGAGGGAAAGCCACGGGTTTCCTGCCAGCAGCACTCTGCCTGAGCTCCCAGAGCAGTGAGGTGAAGCTGGAGCAGGGGAGAGCGGGGAGGACAGCCAGTCTGGGGACATGAAGCATGAGGAATGGATGAAGGCAAGGAGCTCCGTGATGCTAGAGCTGGGGCGGGGGTTAGGACAAGGGGTTGGAACTAGGCGATCTTTAAGGATCTGTCTTAGGGGCAAGAGATCATCCCTTCTGGTGCCTGTGTTCTCATCTACTCCCTTCTTAGGCTCCTCGGTAGTGTCATAGAGAGACTGAACCAAATTAATGATCTATTTTATAGCCCTTGGCTAACAAATACTGCAGATCCCCTTTTTATTTATTATTATTATTATTATTTTTCAGGGTGGGGACACAGAG
This sequence comes from Penelope pileata, assembly GCA_013396635.1. Classification (NCBI taxonomy): domain Eukaryota; kingdom Metazoa; phylum Chordata; class Aves; order Galliformes; family Cracidae; genus Penelope; species Penelope pileata. Next base: position 505,035 of record WBMW01005999.1, on the reverse strand, counting down.
GGGAGAGTGGGGAGCTAGGGGAAGAGAGACCAGAAAGAATGCCCTGTATGTAAAAAAGGGGAAGGTGCTCCTGAGGTCTGTGCTGCCCTCTTCCTAGTTCCTTCACGCTCTGCTCACTCAAGGAGAGCAGCCATAAAGGTGACCTGGGTATAATGGGAAAAATACAGCCAGAAGAGCGTGTCTGCCTCTTCCTTCAGGATAGGAGCTGCTGGCCTGGGAACCAGAAGTATCCTTGGAAGCACACTGGGCATCCTTGAAGTGCAGCTGGGTACCTGAGAATGTGACACATCCCAAAATAGCCTCGATAAGTTAAAACACACACACACCCCAAACAAATGAGAAAAAAACTACTGATGAACCAATGAAAGAAAAAACACCAAAACTAAATCACAAAACAAAAAACCTGTGACAACAAACTTATCTGGAAATGTGGAAAAATAATCTGGAAAGGTGGAAAACAGCTTGAGAAAGTAGGAACAGGCAACGTCTATGGGCTGCTCTATCTTCAAAAATAGAATATCAGGCTGGGAAAGTGAAAATCGGTCTGAGAAAATGAAAAACAGCATCATCTATTGGTTGTTCCAGGTAAAAACAGAAATTAGCAGCATCTACTAGCTGCTCCAGATGGTGGTGTCCTATGCCCCCTTATGTCCTTCATCTACAAAAATGATTTGCTTTCTACCCAAGACTGAGCTTCTCTCAGAGATCCCCCTGCATGGACTTCTCCTACTTGAGATCTTCTGTATAGACCAGACCCTCACTGGGAGCACCTGGCTGGCTGCAGGCTCATATACGTATGTATATAGGCACAGATGTAATTAGTCGTGACTTTAGTTGCTTTACTATCGCTAATTTGTTGTAACTTGTAATACCAACTTACTTTGCTATTAGTAATTTGTAGTAATCTGTGATAATGAAATTTAAGAAGCAAAAATCTCTGTGTTGCTGTGTGTTACAGATTCGCACGAGCCCGCTGCTGTGATCCTTACACACCTGCAGGCCGAGTAATTCCCATAGCTTGTGACACCACTTCCCCTTGCAGTTACTCTACCAGCTCACCTGCTGCCCAGGCTGTAAGGGGTTCACTAGGAGTGCTCGTGAGGCAGGTGCCTGGGATGCCAGAGCTGGATGGAGTCCATGTGCAATCCGTTGAAGGCTCTGGTTCTCCCTTACTGACCCTCCTGTAACACTGTGATCCATGGAGGATAAAGTGGGAAAGGCTGCTGATCACTACAAGGTGTGCTGTTCCCTGATCTGCTTGCTGACAGATGCAGTCACCTATAGTTGAAGTAGAAACATGGGTGACGTTAGTAAACCCTGGGAGCGGCTCATTAGAACAATATGTCACAGGTTAAAATTGGTCTTTGAGTCCTTCCTTCAACAGCCAAGTAAACTCCGCCAGCCAGCCAGAACAATGGTGTTACACTTTACCAACAACATCTGCAGTTTGTCCTGTGGTAGCTCATGTAGAGCCAAGCGAAATCTCACTTTCTGTAGTCTCCCACTTTTTACAAATTCTCTCTCTCTTTTTTAAAACGGAGAAGCCATAGGAGCAACGTTGTTTGGACAACACTCTCAGACATAGGGTTTGAGTTTTGGGTGGTCCTGTATGGAGCCGGGAGTTGGACCTGAGGGTCCTTGTGGATCAGTTCCAGCACAGGATGTTCCATGGTTTTATGATTCTGTAATTCTAACAGGATGTAGAGAGAGATGCTGGCTTTCCTTGATCAGCTGTCTCTTCAAAATGGTAGCCTGGGAACCATTCCCTGTGTTATTTGGGAAAGGAACTTTAGGTGGATTTGGTGCAGCTTTTGTGCAAGATAGGGAGCAGCAACTGGCACTTGTAGGCTCTGCTGGATGGGGAAGTTGTAAGCTCCAAGGTTCAGACATAACCAGGTTCAGCCATAAGCAACGTGCTATCTCAAATTCCAAAAGCATCCAGTGCTGTGGCATGGATACAAGGAGACAAAACACCGTTCTGGACATTCTCCCTAGCATCAAAGCACAGAGACAGTGCTATGAAGTCTCTGTGTTCTCAATATGGTCACTTCTGTCACCATCTCAAGATGTTTCTCTGGTGAGGAGCACAAGCATCTTCTCTAGCAGCTCTCAGAGGTTTTGCTCACTCCTTTCATGCTTTGTTTCACTGTTTGCAGTCTCATACGGAAAATTGCCAATCCAAAACATTAAGCAGGACAAGTCCCCTGCACAACTCTCAGCTACTAGCAGAAATGCTGAGATCCCCACCCACCACCCTGCTCAGCTCTGCAGGCAGAAAAAGCTGCACGCAGCTCAGTGGGATCCAGCCCAGGCTCTGAGGAGGCTGTTTCTCAAGACCGCTAAAACCATCTCCATGCTAAATCCAAGCCAGAAGGAAGCTTTTTTTCTCTTTTTTTCTTTCTTTCTTTCTTTTTTTTTTTTTTTAATTTTAAATGGGTGAAGGCTACCCCCTACAGAGAACTGTGGAACTCAAGGACAGAACAAGATGTGAAACAGGCAGGCACAATCAGCTTCAGGCCATGTTTTGGTGTCTCTGGAAAGCTGCTCTTGTAGCTGAATTATGTTTTTGGCACAAATTGCCTTGGGGTTTTGGAAAGGAATATTCCCTGTACTTTCAGACTACGTTTAGAAAATGACACGAGGAAGGACAATATGGAGGGAATGGAGCAGCACAAGGGTGGGTTTGAAGAGAACAAAACAGGTAATTTTATGCATGGCAGGACCCTCCCAAGCTTCAAAAATAACTCAGGTGATGAGTCTGGCCGCTTCCCTTTCATGCATCCATGTCAGCCTCCCCGTGGCAATGAGGTACTTATCAGACTGAGGATATATTGCTGCTTGCAGTTACTCTGGAACAGCTGAAGCCAATAAAAGCCATTTGTAAATGAAGTAGCCATAGAATTTTCCTATTGCTTCTCATCTATCTAATTCTTCCTTGGCCAGTAAGTCATGGTGTCTGCCCAGCAGCTTGCTTTTCCCTCACTGTAGAAGGTACAAAGTACAGAATGACACAGAACTACCTGTCTCACCTTTTTGCCTCTCTTGTGCTTCTGCTTTCCAGATTTTACCTTCGTATTATGGCTGAAATGAGATGTCATTTTTCACATTGATTACATCTGTAGGCGCTTTGTCTAGCTGGTAAGTCTCACCCAACCAGCTGCCAGGGCAGACCCCCACACTCAGCAGCTGTATGGCAACGCCCACTGCCCTGCGCACAGCAGCATGTTTCCCCAAAATTTTTTTTTGTACATCTCTGTCCCCACAGCATAGGCTGTTACTAGAGACTCAAGCACTGCAATCATGCAAATCGTCCGCTGTGTTTTTTTGTAGTGCTAATTATATCAAATGGATGCTCATCACTGAGAACGCCTAATTCCCCTTGCTCATTATCCAGATTTTGCGTGCTGACACAGAAGCATTAGAAGAATTCATCTCCCCCCAACGCAACTGTGACCCCCTTGCTACCACCTCAGCAGCTCCAGCCACTGCCCCGAGGCCTCAGGTGACAGCAGGCACCAGCACTGAGCAAGGGTGTTCCTGAGAGCCACCACTCTGCCTACCCTGCTGGTACCAGCTCTCTGCTTGAGACCTTGGAGTCTGGTTTGCTGCATTGCTTACGTCCTGTATTAGCGGTGGGAATCAGTAGGAGCTTTGCAGAAAATGTGTATCTGCTGAAAAGTGACATCTGAGGTAATTCACAGCATACGCCTTAGCTACCAAGTTTACTGCTTGTAAAACAGTAATAATAATGTATCGGCTTATGGGCCTCTTGTGGAAGAATTTAATTCAAATTTACGGAGGTTGCAGTAATGATAAACACTACAGAAAAGCGTGGGGAGATCAGTAGCTCTGTTTGCAGAATGGAGTTTGGATATGTGCATAAAACAGCTGATAGATTTGTGTACTGTGTGTAAAAAAAGAAAAGATAGCTACTTTTTTGGTGTTTTTTTTTTTTTTTTTTCCCTTTCTGTGAGTAGTGTTCATCCTACATGGGAGACAAAGAAGGGTTGGAGAAAACGATCTGTCATTGCATAACCGAGGACAACCATGACACCTCTGCACAAGGAGCCCACAGGGAGGAAACCAATTCTGGCATTCCTGAACCAACAAGCAGGGCTCAGACACCTTCGTGGTGCATGTTTCCATTCAGTGCAGCGCTCCCTGGATGTGCGAATCCAGTGTTTGTAGGGCTGTGGTTCAGTAAAGTCCCCAGGGAAGATGCTGAGCAGTGTGATGGGTGAGATTACTTTGCAATGCGTTTTGCTTTTGTGTTCTACGTCTCGTACTGGGGTGTTGACAACAAAATCAGCTCCTTTCTTCCTTTCTACCCCTGAGAAAGAGGCACTCACACCTTTCCTTCCTTCCTTTTGCAGCTTCTTCCCTGTTATTTTAATTTTATTGGCGTTTCCGCAAGAGCTGAGCGGGCTCGGGAGGAGGAGGGAAGGAACGCAGCACCGTGCCCTGGGCCACGGTCAGCCCCGTCGGCTGCCGGCCCTTCGAGGCCCCCGCCGAAACTCAACCCGGTTCGCGGCCCGACCCCGGAGCGCCGCCGCCGCCGGGGGCCGCTGTTGGCCGCGGAGACAGCGCGCAGAGCCCGCGGCCGCGCTCCGGGTTCCGGCCTCGCCCCCGCCCTGCGGCTCTCGTGACTCCCCGGCGTGTGGATGCGGTCGTATGGGTGTTACTTGGATTAGGAATTCTGTGGTAATTTCCGAAGAAAAGGAAAAACCGCACAAAAACTGGAAAACTTGACTCAAAAGGCAGTGAGGTGCTGGCACAGACCGCCCAGGAAAGCTGTGGGTGCCCCATCCCTGGAGGTGTTCAAGGCCAGGCTGGATGGGGCCCTGGACAGCCAGGGGTGGCAGCCCTGCCTTTGGCAGGGGGTTGGAACTGGAAGGTCCCTTCCAGCCTGAACCATTCCGTGATTCTATGAAAACAAACCACACTGTTGGCAAAAATGAATTTTTTCATCACAAATCATTAGTTTTGGTGCAAGTGCCACCCCCATTTCAAGGACCCCTGGCTATGCCTGGTTTCAGCATGTTTTATCCATAGAGGCACTATGGGAGGGAGGCAGGGAGGCAGCTGGGACCACGCAGGTGTCTGAAGATGGGACAGCCTGTTCTGGTGTCACACTGTCATCTGTGCCCATTTCTGATGTAATGACAGGTTGCTTTGTAGCTCACTGACACCTTTACTTCTTTTCTCTGTGCTTTTTTTCTTCTTCTTTTTTTTTTTTTTTTTTAGGCCTCCCAGCGTCAGAAAAGGTCTTTCATCCTCACTTTGTGGTGGAAAGTTCGATCCTTCCCCTCTACCCTGGAGGAAAGCGCTTTGTTGTTCCCTTGTATTTCAGGGTCTGATGTGGAGATCGACTGCCTGCACTTTGGGGGCAGCATTTGCAGAGCAGGGGGGTGTTACTGGCTTACCATTCCCTTGTCGCTGCCTGAGATAAATAAGTTGAAGCACGGATAACTGTGTTTAGCTTTAGCATAGAGATTTCAGCATCGCAAGCTTTCCAGTGATACTGTTCTTTTTATTCTTATTTTGTCGGGAACCCCTTAGAGCCCACTATCTCAGTGGGCAAAATGCTACACGAGCCAAACAAACAATGAGCCGTGCTCAAAGATCTCTCACAGTGTAAGAGCAGAGAGAACGGATGACAAGGAAATGTAGGAAAATGCGAGGAAAGCCGGAGACGGTTTCGGTCAGCAGGATGCTCAGCAGCATCAGCACAGCAGTAGCCTGGCCTCTGTTGAGATTCTGTTAGCACTGCAGAATATAAGAGTTTTAAAGAAAGGCTTCAAAAGTGGCTCAGGAAATGTGGAGCTTAAAGTGACTGCTCAGCCACAGAAGCAAGGGCTATGGCAGCACCTGGAAGGCGGTAGGATGGCTGCAGTGTGAGCAAGCAGGAAAACCTGTGTGAGTGGGTGATGCTCCAGGAGCACCAGACAACAGCAGCCATCACTGTACTGTGAAGCTTTTAAGCAGAATTTGATAGGATTTGGTGGGGGTTTCTGTCTTTAACTCTTCTCTGTGCAAAGCTGAAAAATGCTTGAGATTCCAGATCAGGCTCTAAAGCACGAGAGCAGAGGATCATAGAATGATTTAGGTTGGAGGGACCTCTGGAGGACATCTGCTTCAACTCCCACAAACTGAGGTGTGGGGGGAACCACCCGAGCTCAAAGCAGGGACGGCTTAGGTTGGTAAGGGCATTTGTAATGCGACAAGGATAGTTTGCTGGTGGGATACACCAAGTGGTGGGAGGCGTGCAGCAAGTATGTGCTGCAAAGAACACAAGCAGTAATAAAAACAATTTTAAGTCTGGCTCGTGCTGGGAATTTTGAAACGCTTTTTCAATCTGACTTACAGAACACAGATTGTCGGTGGATTTCCAGAAAATATAAAATACACCTAGGATCACGATTAATATTAATAACTGTATGTTTCTAAATTGTCCAAACAAGAAACCATTTCCAAAAGTGACTGGCATGTCTGTGCTGGAAGTCAAAGGACTTGAAATTCAAACGTACTTAAGCACTTCCGCAGATAATCTCTCTGATCCATATAGAAAAAGCATTCTGTGCTCATTTGCCATCTTTCTGACCTTTCGCTTGTCTAGTCTCACTTGATAAGGAGACATTTGTTTTATGTGCACCTCTGCAAATGACACAAAGTGCAGGGAAGCAATGAATGGCATCTTTTCCCCCTGGCATACTTGCCAAGAATACTTATTCAACAATTATTGCAGTAGGGCATAGAGAGTCACTTGCACAGGTTAAAAAGGCTCTGGTGAAATTACATTCCCATTTACTTTTTCTTTCTTGAATACCTTTGCTTCACGGTTTTGCTTTTTATTTTGATTATTTTATTTTATTGTTTCTGCTGTTTTAAACACGTGCTTTCACGTTGTTCCATTTTGTAGCGATCAGCACTGTGTCAGAAGCCCTTTTTAGATAGGTGAGACGGGCACCATCGTACCCTGGGTCTTTCAGATTTGTTTGTTTTATACATACTCATTAAGTAGAAGCTATAAAGCAAGATAGGGCTGGTGACTCATTTCACTGGAAGATAGCACACGTATGTTCTCTTCCTTATCACCATGTAATGGAATAAAACTTCAGTCCAAGAAAGGCAAAAATGCAGAAACAGAAGACTTAGCTAGCAACCATTCTCTCTGGAAGACATGGCCGAAATCCTCTCCAGAATTTGAAGGGATTAAACTGGACTAGAATTCTAAAAAATGAAACAAAACCAATGCAAGCTGAAAATGGTTTAAAATGCAAACATAACCCAGCAGCCTACACGGGGCACAGCTTTGCCTACATATACAATTATGGAAAGCCCTCGGAAACCCAAATTCAAAACTTTCATATCGCACGTGGCATGGCCAGCCACTGTCTTTATTGCTAAATTGTTTGATGAGATCCATCAAGAGACCGGCTTTTCAGATATTTATAATTTTGTCAAAATATTTGAGCTACAATTTCCTCTGCTGGAGGTGGTATATTTATAAAATGTTCCAGGTAAAAATAGTTCAGCTATTTTCAGAATGAAACTACGAGAAAAGATGATGTTTTCTCATGTTCTTTCTGTGTTGGGGGCTCTGGCAGAGGATCAACCTCTTTCAGCAGCTGGCGTTTGCCACCTGACAGTTCATTCACACGCAGCAAACTTGCAGGCTCTGAACGATCTCTGCTCAGCTCTGCTCTGGGGAGCTTAGTGCCTCTGCGAGGATGCCAGCTGCAGAAGGGTGCCCTGGAGGTGCCCGTGCAAGGAAGACCTTGTCACTGAGGGCTTGTTTGGCAGTCTCTGGCCAGAGGGTGACCCTGGTGACCACTCCAGGCCTGGTCCCTGTTCTGACTCACCAATTTCTTGGTGTGACCTTGGACTTGCCTCCTCAGCAGGGCAGGTCTGGCAATCTGCTTGCTCAGCATAGCCCGGCTGCTGTCACCGTACCCGCCCTGCTCAGGTGCTGTGGGATGAGGCCTCCGCGTGCTCACTGTGCCTGGCTCTCAGCTGCCCTTCCCCTGGGAGCAGCCGGCCCTCCGGACCCCCTGCTGGATGGACAAGAGGAAGAGGAACAAGGAATTTGCTGTAAAATCACTCCACTTCTCACCCCGTAAATCCCAGAACAAAAGAATAAAGGTCTGCCAGAAGATAAGTGCACAGGTGTGTATCCTCTCCAGCTGCACTGTGTCATGCGATTCACATTAGCGTGCCAGCCCTGAATTTTCAAACCAGAAGCACCTACTGCCCCCCTGGCCCTCCTGCATCACTCTCACTGCAACTCTCAGACCTCATCAAATGCCCTTCACCTGCAGACATATTTCAGGGCTGGCTGTTGGTGATGCACGTGCCGAGAAAGGACATGCAGCCACTTGCCCAGGACATCATCTCCCAGATCAGCCTGTGACACAGGTGTCCCCGAGGTTCAGCATCGAGATCTGCTGCTACAGGCACTGCTTGTAACAGGGTAGTCTCAAAGGAAATTGGCGAGGTGGATTTAAATCTCTGTGCCTCCCAGATCGTATTGTAGCACAAAATCGTGATGCATATAAATGCCCTTTTTCCCCCAGGATTCACAAGGTAGGGACCTGAAACGTGATTCATTGCTAATTCAGAAGGTAGTCTAAGAAGAAGAACAAGGACCGACAACATTTCTCACCAATTTCCCTTATCATTCCCTCAACCCTTTCCAAAAAAAGCAAACCAACACCTTTGTATATACTGCAACAGACTGGCTCTGGGATGAGCTGGGTGCTGCGGGAAGCCTAAGAGAGGCTCAGTGCAGCGCTGGTGGGAAGGCAGCCCCTGGTCACAGGCAGTAGTGTGTTCGCTGGGGGGTTCTGGCACTGCTGGTGTAAAGCTTGGTCTCTTGCTTCTGGGCAGATTTATAGGGCTTTAGCATACAGTGTCGGCTGAGAAGCTTGTACAAACAGTGCAAGCAAATATATTTCTCTGCAGCCTCAATCTGTGACGACATTTCTCTTTGACAGTGAAAACTGCCCAGACATGAAATCAATCACTTTGCAGCCAAGTGACAAGAAAGTGCAAAGCACTAATGTCAGTGCATTCAGAAATGACAATAGTATTGGTATTTTCTCTTTTTTTCCGGAGCCATTATGAATGCTGAGTGTGTTCTCAAGTGTGCCAGTGTTTCCCAAGCTGTTTTGCTTTAGGTAAATGTGTAGCCATTGTGCCGCATGTGTGTGTGTACAGCTGCATGAGCACATTTGATGAACCTACTGAATGTTGCTTTGCTAAGGTCTGTGACTTACTACGCAATTAGAGACCTACTTTCTGCAAGAGCACTAAATACACGGCTATTCTCTTTGACTCCAACAAGAGTTGATGAATGCTTCAACTCTTATGGAATATTAAGACATTTAAGTTGGTACCTCAAACTGGACTTATGGCTGAAATTGAGGCACCTAATTTAACAAAACAACAACAACTAAACCAAACTGAACCCAAAACAAAACAAAGTTTTCCTCAATCTTTACTAATAAATTCACTGTTAGCAATGGGCACCATAGCTGCGTTCGGTTATTCTCAAAACCTTTTCATGTTAAAATGCAGTGAGAAGGATCAAGCAGGATCAACTTGCCATAGGAACCTGTGCTGATCAGACCTAGACCCAGTAGACTTGTTTCAAGTACTTATTCTCGACTATGTTTCCTATGCCAAAAGAGTCAAGTGGGACCATGTCACCAATGTATGTCTTTATTCTAAACAACATTTAATCCTTTAGCTTTGTATCATCCCATTCACCTGCATGCAGCCTGCCATGCTCCTCAGTTTGCTGAGTTAGCCTGAGCTGTTCTGCACAGTCTTGATGCAATTATTGAACGGGCCTCTCTGCAGCTCAGCAATGCTAGGACCTTTCTGTGGTTATATTTCCGAGTCCTCAATACGACCATTCAAAAATTTTACAGTAGGAAGTGATGGCACAGATTCACAGGGACAGTCAAAGTTTTCAGATGGGGACAGTTTGGCTTTTGAGGCAGCATGGTTTCGGGTTGATTTTTGTTCCACAATCTGATTCTTAAGCATCCCTACGTCTGAGTCCCAGGTTTGTCCCCGCCGCAGTTTCTTAAAGGTGTTACGGAAACCCTCAGTGCTGAAGTAGTAGATCAGGGGGTCCAGCGTGCAGTTCATACTGGCCAAGATCATCGTCGTGATTAACACCTTACGCACGGAGTCCTGCATTTGCTTCTCAACATCAATCACCCTGGCCTTTATCAACCCATATACAGCCAGGGTAGTGTTGTAGGGCACAAAGCAGATGATGAAGATGACCAGATTGACCAAGAGGAGACGGATTGTCTTCTGCTGTCGCAGTGTCCTTGTCTGGCTGGCCTGACAGAGCTCCCGAAAGATCTGAATGGAGCAATATGTCACAGAGCCCAGAGGCAGGAGAAAACCCAGGATTTCAGCCAGGATAACTAGAGGGAAGAGGTTTTTCTGCCACATGTCATCGCTAAAGTTTTCAAAGCACTGATAAGTGGTCTGATTCGGTGCCTTACAGTGATTTTGCTTGTGGATTATGGCTGTGGGGATGGAGCCCATGAGGATCACGACCCAGACCACCAGGCAGAAGATCCTGGCCATCTTGGGACGCCGCAGGTGCCTCCAGCGAAGCGGGTGCACAATGGCGATGTAGCGATCCAGGTTGATGCACATGAGGAAGATGCAGCTGCCGTACATGTTGATCTGGAAGACAGAGCCGGAGACCTGGCACAGGGTGTTGCCAAAGGGCCACTGGTGGTTGAAATAATAGTAGAGTCTCAGTGGCAGAGGCAGCGTGAATGTGAGGTCACTTATGGCCAGGTTGAACATATAGATCATCACCACAGACTTCAGGCGCAGGTAGCGAACGAGTATCCACAGGGCCAACACATTCAGAATCAAGCCTGTGATGAATATCAGCATGTAGCCAGGCAGGAGGAGGTGGTGGTAGGAGCTGTAACGGTTGCATGGCTGAGACTCATTGGCAGCTGACATACCCAGCAAGGATGAGGGAAGAATCTCAGTGGGATCAGTGAGACAGCTAGAGAGCTAAGGAGTCCCAAAGAAAGGCACTGAGAGAGGTCATTCCCTTCAAGGAAGCTACAGGCAGGTCCTTTCCTTCATCTGCGGCTGGGATGTAGATGGAAACGTATTTCTCTCTCAACTTGTGCTGCTTTGGATTGTTGGTTAGCGGTCATCTGGTAGCTTCTGCCTTCAGTTCAGCAATTCTTTCCAGTGGTTATGGGGATGACGATGCGATTGCCAGTTATTGAATATCAGCATAATTCCTGGTCAGAGTGGAAGACCAAGAAAGGAGAGTTTAAATTGGAATGGGAAATCTCTTGAAAGGTAAAAATCCCACCATATTGGCTTCTGCTGCAAGAATGCGTGAAGAAACTAAAAGACTAAGAACAATGTACAGTAGAAAAGTGAGTGATTAAACGACACAAGAAGCCAGAACACAGAGAAGGTACCCGTTGTACAGAATCATGCACATGCCTCAGAAAATACACATTGTTTTGATTACTGCTGTGAGAACATGGGTGCAAGAAAGAAAGAACACAAGAGTACGCAGGGAAAGTAGTCAAGGCAGCTCCAGAAGAAGAGAGAGAGAGAAGAAAAGGAAGCATATTGTTATTATTATAAGGAAGGGAAGAGAGCAAACACTGAGGGAAAAATGCTGGCTTGAAGGAACTTAGAAGACAATAAAAACTACAGGGTATTTTTGTATCAGAAAAGCAGGACTTTGTACATCCATTGCAGATAAAAAGAATGACAGTACTATTAGACTTTACTCCACCCCAGATCCCTTTCCGAAGTGAAATAACACATGTGAACCTGAGAACCAGCTAAGGGCTTGACCAAAATGGATAAACTGTAATGGATAGATGCAGAGAGCTGGGGAAATGTTTTAGAAATCTGGCTTATTTTTCTAGGAATGCAAGTGCAAATGGGACCAAAGCATCCATCCCAGTTCCTTCCTTAGGACTGTTAAGACAGAATAACAAAGTTGATGTGAAGGCAGAAATGACTGGGCATCAATTTCTCTATGAAATTTCATCTAAGCACAAGGAAAGAGATGATTTATTTCACAGTGGATGGATTTCCTCAAGCTGCCTACATTCACACACTTCGTGCTCTTGCTCCTTTGGTGTACTTTCTTGCATGGTACCAGCAGTGTTTATTGCAAGAGCCTACGCAGAGAGTGATTTACCTCAAAAGGAAAAGTAGAATTTGTTCTGTCCAGAGTAAAATTTTGCATAAGTTGGGTATTAGTGTAAGAGCAAGCTGCTCAGGAGCTTGACAGTTGTATCAGACCTTCTGGATGGCATTATAGGGTGACGCACACAGCTCTAGAGGGAGTATCTATTGAAAACAGAAGAAGATCATGCTGCTCTCATAGGTAGAAACTGAGTCACCAAACTATGCAGACAAGCCATTTTTGTCAATTATTATTCAAGAAACACCTCTAGACAATGCAATATGTAATTATAGTCCGTACTGTGTGAGATCAGTGGTCAATCTACAACTAGCATTCTATCTCAAGTCATGGATTATGAAGGAATAGTGTAAGAGCAGTGCAACCACGTAGTGATACTTCCTCAAGTTTCCAACAAAGCATAGCCCAGGGATTTTCCTGAGCCAGAGTAGTTATTAGCCCACGTTCATTATTTTTTTCTGGTTGTTTTTTAGGTCCATATAAAATTTATCATTTACGACATCTGGTGACAAGAGTGCCAAGAATTTCCACAGCTTAATTACATCTGATATGAAGAAACACCTCATTGTACCAATTTTGAATCACGACTAGCTAGATTCAGTTCCTAGTTCTAGTACAGGAAGAGGAAGTGGAAAAAACATCCTTAGTTACTTTCACCTCATCACTGATGATTTTATAAACTTCTGTCATACTTCCTCTCACTGACTTTTTCTTGAGACTGAAGGGTCCTAGTCTTAGTTGTCCCTCATAGAGGAACCATTCCGTAAATTTGAATTTTTTTCTTCTCTTTCTCAGAACTTTTTCACTTCTGCTACAGACTTCATAGGCCTGGTGGTGGGGAGCTCAGACTGTACACACAACATTCAAGATGTGCATGAACTGAGCTGAGTAAGAACAGACCTCATACACAAGGAATAATGGTCAGTTCAGATCTCTTTCTCATCACTTAGCTAGATGAAATTTCAGCTGTTATCTTAAGGCCAGTCACTCGCTCTTTTTCTAATCTCTCTAATTCTTCTCAGCCGCTCTCATCTTTTCTAACTGAATAATTTTATGTCTCCAACAGATTTGTTATTTCATTATTCATCCTTCATGAATAAATCAAGCAGCTCAAGCCCCAGAACAGGTATCTTATAACTCCACTGCAAAAAACTAACCATCTACCCTCATTCTCCATCCTGTGTTCTAGCAAACTTTATCCACATAGGAACCTTTTCTCTAAATTTCTTTAAGCATCATTCATGACAGCCCTTTTGAAATCCTTTTGAGTATCCACATGGGCCATTGCCTGTGTGCTTGTTGGCTCCTTCAGAGGACTCCAGTAGGACCACGAGGCACAGCACCCCCTTACAAAAGCCATGTTGACTCTTCCCCTATAATTATATGTGACTGCATGCCAATTGAATTTTTTTCCTTTTTTATAGCTGCTACTAATTTTGTTCAGCACAGATATCAGACTCCCTGGACTAAAATGTCCCAAAAGCCCTTTCTCAAACTGTCTGCTCATGAACCTCTAAAAGCAGTTTTAATCAAATGTTTCTACACCACAGTTAGTTGGTTCTGTCACCCTTGAGTAATTTTTGGGCAGCTGGGGTAAGAGCCATGTGGTTTCAGAAATTTACTCAGTGCTTACTTCATCTTACCGCTTTATAACCCTTCTTAATAACATTTTGCTCAGAGACAGTCCTTTGATGAATTTCACCTTAAACAGTGTTTCTGCCATGGAAATCTCCCAGATTTTCCTGTCATGAACACCACTGCAATAAATCTGTTTAGCTTTCTATTCACCATCACCTTTTCCTTTTTTTGAGTGGTCTTTCCTTGCACTTTAGCCCTCGAGCCTTTGAGACACCAGATAGCAGAGTTCTGAACTGGTAGCAAAGATCACTGAGACTGAGAAATAAATTTTCTTTTCTTTTTTACTTTTTTTTTTTTTTTGAGATGATTGAGTTTCTTTATTGTGGGTGGATGAGAACACAGCAGCGACAATCCATGAGCTGAGCTTTACTAGAGACTAATGATGGTTTTGTTAAAGATAGGGTGATAGTCTCAAATTTGACGTAATAGATACTGTAATCAGAGTGTCAGGGACCCAACACGAGATGCATATGTACACAGTCTTCGAAAAGAGGAAGCTGTGGGAGCAAAGTGCTTCTCTGGAGAGCTCTGGAGGTATTATTTTGACTGTTCGTTGCTGAAGAGGAAATCTCCTGATACAGCAGGCGGGAGTAGGGAGGCAGAAGGGCCGGAACTGGTTTGATTATCCTTGTTGGTTAATGTTCGAGAGCCACATTCACTGTGGATATCTCTAAAAGAACCTCGGGTACTCATTGCTCTATACAAATGATGCTGAGAGATCTCGAGTCATCAGCTGTGCACAGCGGCAATGGTACCACATCTTGAACAAGCAATAGAAGAAAAGCAACCAAAGAGACACTTTGACTCCAATGTTCTACAGAAATCATCCTTATGACAAGATGCTCGAAATCCTGAAGGAGCTTTCTATTTGGCAACTGATCTTAAGTGGCCTGTGAGATGAAGGAAGCATCTTTCTACCTTGCAGTGCAAATTAGTATGGCCCCCGAAGGCCACCATGGCCTTTTCTCTGGTAGAGACAGAAAAGAGCAATACAAACTGCAGGTGTCACCTAAGCAGATGCCTCTCTTCCTGTCAGAGTTTTAGGCAGGAATTGAATTTGTTGCTTGTGTTCCTTCTCTGGGAGGGGGGCAGGAGGAACAATATGGGCATATGAGCATGCACACACACTAAGAAACTGCTGCAAGGGAGGAGGAGCTAAAGAAACTAGGAGGAAGGTAAAACACTGGTGAGGGAAGAGGTGTGAGACAAGAGCAATGTTGTCTGCTGCTGCTGCTGCTGTGTGGGGGGAGAGGAGAATATGACGCTGAAAGACTGGGAGACAAGCTGGAAACCAGTTAAAGGGAATGTGCCGCAGTGCGCTCCCACATACACCCTCCTGCGACCACCCTATGTGCACCACGGCGGTCAGGAGCTGCTCGGGGCCCCAGCTGGTGTGAGGCGCTCTCCATGGCCTCAGGCGGGGCTGTTTTGCCACGCTGTGTGTGATGCCAGCAGGAGGTGAGACACAGGTCAGGTGCAAGACAAGCACCTCTCCTCAGAGCAGCTGCTAGTCCCACAAACTTGTGCGACTTTTGAGTTTTCCTTTTGCAGGGGGAGAAACCCTACCTGTACTTCCTTATCGGGGCTGGAATAGGCAGGCACGGCCTGAGGCGAGATGAGATGATTCTGCCTGGTCCTAGGCACTTTCTCTCCTCACGATACTTTACCTGAGCCTTACCTGCCTAACACTGCAAAAATGATGAAGGACCGCAGCATGGTGGGGCACAAATTTATCACAGAATAATTTGAATTGGAGGAGACCTTAATGATCGTCTAGTCCAAATCCCCCTGCCATGGGCAGGGACACCTTCCACTAGACCAGGTTGCTCAAAGCCCCATCCAGCCTGGCCCTGGACACTTGCAGGGATGGGATGTCTTTCTTATAACACCCCTTTTATATTTTGAAAGGCTGCTATGAGGTCTCCATTGAGCTTTCTCTTCTCTATGCTGAATAAGATCAAATCCCTCAACCTTTCCTCATAAGAGAATTGCTCCAGCCCTTTAATCACCTTCGTGGCACTCCTCTGGACCTACTCCAACAGCTCTATGACTTTCTTGTGCTGGGGGCCCCAAATCTGGAGGCAGTACTCCATACCCACAGGAGCAGAATAATCTCCCTGCACGGGGCAGGGAGATGAGGTGAAAAAAGAGAGCTAGAAAAGTTTAGCCAAGCATGCCACAGGGTCAGTGTTTCTGGTAGTGACTTGTCGTTTAATCCCTGGGGCCTGCTGTGTGTGCAGACAGAAAGCACAGCACCAGGTGGCAAAAGAGCAGAGTGGTGCAGATGAGAATACAGACTGCACGAGCTGGCTGAGTAGATGTGCCACCAAGAGGAAATAACAAGGAGCGTGCCAGACCTCAAAAAATAACCCACACAGCACTACTTTGGAAATTGAGGGGACTTTTTTTTGTAAATGATAATGATCTTTTACAAATGATTTTTATTAGCTGTGGGTGATATTTAAGCCCTACTTTGCACATTTTTTCTAAATACGAAATTAGATTATTGTGGGGATTAGATCTGTCAAGACTAGGATTCAAGACTGGGGATGTCTTGTTTTAATGAGGTGCATTGCATCAGGGCTCACACCTCTCTGTATAACCCATGTGGTCTGGTCACGCTGGTACTACTGCTCCCCGGAGGTATCACCCACCTTTGCCTCCTAAGGGCCTGTGGAAGAGGCCCTCCACTGTGGGCACCACGGCGAGCAAGCTCTGCAGGCTACCGATGCTCTTAGTATCACAGGACTCCAAAGAAAGCCTGTGTTTCAATGAACACTGGGATCTGCCTCTCAACACACCGGGTGACTTCAGAGGTGAAAGGGTTCCCTGGTGCCCTATGGTCGGCTGGGGCAGCACGTGCCCCTTGCTCCCAGACCATCCAGCATGCAAGCTGCCCCCATCTCGCTTACCTCTCTGCTGACGAAGAGTTGAGGGAGCTCGTCTGCTTGCTGTCTGGTTGTTGCATGGCAGAGGTTTCAATTCATTTGGGCACCAGGACAGCGGCTTGAATCAGAACAGGACCAGGCTGGCTCTCAGGGTACTTGCTCATCCAAGTCACAGCTGCCCCCACTGCACCACAGCTGGTTCTATGTCTGCAAGCTGCAGTTCATCTCCCCTCCTCTCTCACTTCCTGACACACTTCTGTTTGGCCACAAAGCATGAACTTTGAAGCATGATCCTATGACAGCAAACGTAATTGTGAAAGAAGAAACACCCAGGTGTACTCGCAGCTGAGGACACACACTCAGTCATAATGCCAGATATTTTTTCATCTTTGCTCCCATGCTAAAACAGTCACCACCGTGATTGACAGGGGAAAAGTAAATATTCCCTTCCATGCAGTATTGTCGGTCAGAAGTCAGAAATGAAATACAGGAAGTGAGAGCAAGTGCAAGCACACGAAGTTGTGGATGGCAGGGACCCAAAATAACCCAGCTCTGAAGGGGTGTCAGCACTTGCAGCAGGCAAAGGCGTGTTTGCCACCAACATCCCTGTCCTCAGAGTCTGCAGGAAGCATGGGTACTAGGAAAGTGTGAGGGCTGGACTGGCAGGACATCGGAGACCTAGCACTGCCGGGCGTAGCTGGGAGGCACCCTGCCACTTCCTGAAGACCTGTTTCTGCTTTGCCGGTCTCAACACACCTGGAAGAAGACGGGAGTCACGGGACGCTCCCTACCCACTGCTATCCTTCCCCAGGACAGCTGCTCTTCCTGCCCCAAGACAAGCAGCTGTGCCCATGGGCTCCTGGATCCTCCGCCTGCGGGCTGTCGTGGCCTGTGTTTGACTTTCTCACTCTTTGTGTCCCTTGTTCTGCCTCATTCAGGGAGTGACACAATGAGGGATATATATCTTCTGCTGCTCATAAATCCTCAGAGGGTACAATAGCACCCAAACTGCTGATCTCACTCGATTTTAGTGCCTGTCTCTTTTAACCAGACCCCCTTTCACAGTTCCCGGTTGCTGGGATCTTTGTTTTCCTGGCTTTTTGTGTCTCCTCAATTCCCATCGAGGCTCTGGGACCACGAATGACTTGCAGATATACTGTGGGGTGGGGACTTCCCCCTTCACAAAAAGAGTTCCTACCACTGTCTGCAGCGCCTTACCCTCCCCGCCCCCGGCACCGTGCCCCTCGCTGCTCCCACACATATGCGCACACATGCCTCAGCCTGGCAGCCCTGTCTTTACCGTGTGTGTCAGAAGAGGCCTTACCCTGTGGGTCTGAACCCCAGAGCATCCCTCACCCCTCCAGGCTCACTCACCTCACCGGCTCTCAGAAGCCCATGAACAACCTCCTGGGTGGGCCCAGCTGCCCCTTGGAGGCTCAGCACACAGGGGAGAGAGGGTCCCCTGTCATTCCCTGCTGCTGCCTGAGCTGACAGCAGGTAAGACCAGATTTCTGGGGTGTGTGTCGGAGGCTACACCCTGGTGCTACAGATCCCAACACGCCTGCCACCCTGCCGTGCAGAAAGCAAGGAACAAAGTGAAGATGGAAGGATGAACAGAGAAGTGGAAAGCTACAGTGCTGGGACTGCTTGGGTTTGAGGGGATGGCTGATAATCACTGATGCTCTTCAGACCTTGTTGTGCAGACAGATGTAGAAGGGCACAGCAAAGGGGTTAACTCGCATGTGAGCACACAGAAGAGGTGGACGAAGCTTAACAGGGCCAGATCCACAGTGTTTCGTTTTATGAATGATTCAGAGAGGAAAAACAGAAATCTGGGGGCTGGCTGAGGAGTTTCACCTTCCTGAGCCACCAGCACAGCAGGAACTTCCCAGGCCTTGTGAGTTAACAGCAGACTTTGCTCTCAGGAGGTTTCAGCCACCTGGTCACACAACCTAGACGTCTCACTGAGGAGAGAAGCAGCCGACACACTATGCCTTGTTGGGAGAAGGGCAGAGAACCGCTTTCCTGCTATGGGAGGCTGAAGGGAGACCTGCCAGGGAAAGAGTTAAAGGGAGCCAGGAAGTGTCCGGGCTGTGTCTGTTTGCTGTAGCTATGTGGGCTGCAGGGTAGAGAAGAAGAATGTCCAGCATGGAGGAGGCAGATGAGGGAGTGTCACCAAGGAAGGTGGCTGAGGCTGAAGGAGGTGGCAGGTCTGCCTCATAGACTGTCACAGCAGAGAGACCCGCTGGCTCCCAGGATCTGGGTGACAATGCAGTGATGAGCTGGTGTCTCTAGCACCAGTTGACTGATGTCACCAAGGTTTTATCATGTGGAAAGCTCTGTCTGTTTGCTGCTGATGAAGTGATTTCTCTACAGAGGAAGATGACCAGATCACCTGCCTACAGGACGTCAAAGACTGGAGTACTGATCCAGCCGTGTGAGCTCCCTGCGGCGGATGACCACCCTAGAGCCCCAGCTCAGAGCTCTTCCACTGCCTTGCCAGAGCTGTAGGGGACAGCACTGCACAAACGTCCTCAATCCAGCAGGCTTCTGTGGGCCACCAGGTCTCTGATGCTGACAGCCACGTTGGGGCAGCCCATGGTCATTGCCTGGGGCAGTGCCTGGGGCAGGGCAATACTCGTGCTGTGCAGTGCTGTGCCTGAGGCAGCAGGAGGCTGCAGGAGGGGATTCGGGCTGCATCTTGGTGGCTGAAGGTGGAGTTTGTCCAGGGCTAGGATGGAGATGATGTGGCTGTGTATGTTGCTGATCCCAGCGCAGCATGTCCTTGCCGTGACCTGGCTGTAAGTATACTTTGCACTTGTACTATCTGGGTTGAAAAGTCGCCTGGGGAGGTGCTGTCTGCAAAGAAACAGGCAGATCTGTGAGAAAGGAGTGGGAGAAGGAACCTAGGCAACACAAACGCAGTGCATGAGAAGGAGCATCTCCAGGAGCAGGAAGGGAGAGGGGCAGTGACACTGAAGAGGCTCAGGTAGAGGAGCAGGCATGCCCAATCTGGCACAGAGGGTACACATCCCTCTCCCTGTCCATTTTTGCTCTGAAGTAAGGCTGTAGAGGACTAATTCCCTGCCATCTTGCCCCACAGGTACCTAGCCAAGCAGATGCCCCTGCGGGGGGCCCTCCGGGACCCTGGTGGCTGCGCGGCTCTGACAGGGCTGGTGGAGGAGCAGGTCCGGGTCTGCCGGCAGCAGGTGGAAGCCATGGAGGCAGTGAAGCGAGGAGCGGAGCTGGCTGTCGAGGAATGCCAGCACCAGTTTCACTCTCACCGGTGGAACTGTTCCACCCTGCAGGGGCTTCAGGTCTTTGGCAAAGTTGCTATCCAAGGTCAGCAGGGCTGATGGTGCCAGTGGGGTTTGCCATGAGATCTCTTCAATGTACCGATGTGTCCCCTTGGCACATGTGGAGTGCCTTCCTACACATGCTAACAGAGCTGTCATGGAACCACAGAACAGCTTGGGTTGGAAGGAACCTTAAAGCTCATCCAGTTCCAACCCCCTGCTGTGGACAGAGTTGCCACCCACTAGATCAGGCTGCCCAGAGCCCTATCAAACAACACAGCAAACATTGAATGGAAAGCACATGCTTCTACAAATACTATTATTCTGCCTAAACTTCATCCTTTGGCCAGGCCTGGCTTTCAGGTCCTACCTGGGCCACTCTGGGTGTCAGCCTTGCAGACCGGCAGATCTTGCCCTCCCCCCTGCCACCAGCCCAGACCCAAGGAGCAGCAGGTCAAACCAAGCCTTTTGTTCCAAAGTCTCACCCAGGCTCCCCTTTCAGTTGCCTTGAGGCTGACTCCTCTCCCTCGAAGGGACAAAGGGCCCAGGAGCTGAGGGTGCCACAGCTGAGCCTGAAGCATGTGCAGAGCAGTCTCCTTTTCTGGCCTTGGGGACAACAGCATGGGGTGAACACCCTGACGGTGATTTCTCCTAAGCAGTCTCCATCTGAATGCATCCATCCTGCCTGCACTCACAGCCTCCCTCTCCTGCTGCATCCCATCAGTGCTTCCCCCTCTCCACAGCAGAGTGCTCCGAGCTCAGCAGGTTGGTGCCATTTCTCACCCTGCTGCAGGCACGCGGGAGGCCACCTTCATCCACGTCATCTCCTCGGCGGGCATTGCCTTTGCTGTGACTCGTGCCTGCAGCTGTGGGGAGCTGGAGAAGTGTGGCTGCAACCGCAAGATCCGAGGAGTCAGTCTTGAAGGTGAGAGAAGAGGCCGGAGGCAGAGAGCGGGTGGCAGAGGATGAGGTCCATGGGGGAGGATCACTGGGGAAAGACACAGAGTTTTTCTTCACAGTCCTCAGCCCTTCCAGAAACCCTCCTAGGGCCTCTCACTCTTCATCTCATGGCTGCTTTCCCCCAGCAGGTTTCCAGTGGTCAGGCTGCTCTGATAACCTCTCTTATGGGATTGCCTTTTCTCAGGCATTTGTGGACAACCCTGAGAGGAGCCATGGTGTCTCCTCCAGCCGAGCTCTCATGAACCTGCACAATAATGAGGCAGGGAGGAAGGTAAGGGCAGGAATAAGAGCTGGGAAGGAAGTCCATGTTCTGGGGCTTCTCCTTGGCTGGGTAGAGCTTGGTCCTGCTCCTTATCCAGAGTAGCAATTTGGGACAGCCATGAGCTCACAGAGCAAATCTGGGTCCTGCTGCCTTCCGTTCCCTTCCTCTTCCCCTTCCCCTTCAACTGATCTTTCCCTCCAGCTCCCAATGTCCTCATTCTGATCCCATGGGAGGGCTGTAGGGGAACAGCGGTTGGTCAGGGCACCAAGACACAGGTTCTTCACAGAATGTCCCAGATCCATCTCTCAGCTGCCTTCTGCTCCCCAGGCTCTCCTGGCCCACATGAGGGTGGAATGCAAGTGCCACGGTGTGTCAGGCTCCTGCGAGGTGCGCACATGCTGGAGGGTCATGCCCCCATTCCGCAAGGTGGGCAACGTCCTGAAGGAGAAGTTTGAGGGGGCAACAGAGGTTCACCCCCAGAGGGTCAGTTCCCGCAAGCTGCTGGTGCCCAAGAGCAATCACTTCAAGCCCTACACAGCTCACGACCTGGTTTACCTGTTGGCCAGCCCAGACTTTTGTGATTGGGACCCCCAGTATGGGGTCTTTGGCACTTCTGGCCGCCAGTGCAACCGGACATCCGCAGCCATGGATGGCTGCGAGCTCCTGTGCTGTGGCAGGGGCTTCCACACCGCCCAGGCTGAGGTGGTGGAGCGGTGCAGCTGCAAGTTTCACTGGTGCTGCTCAGTCAAGTGCAAGCAGTGCCAGCACCTGGTGGAGGTGCACAGCTGCCGCTGATGGGGCGGTGGGGCTGGGTGGGGACCATGCAGAGGACAGCCTCGAGAGGCCAGCTGGGTGGGGGAAAGTAGGGGGAGGTGTGGGGGAAGCATGCTCTGTTCCTGGCACTCTGTCTCCAGCCTCATTGGGCTTTTTGTGGTTTAAATTCCTTTTCCAGACAAAGGGTTGGAGGACACAGGCTCCAGAAACCCTTGAACATTAGAAATAAAGCAGCTGCAATAGAAAGCAAAGCGTCTATGTGAACTCCTTCCTCACACTCTGTGTCTGGGACCTGCCAGGGCACCTGGCTTTGCTCACGCCTGTGGGCTCGGAGGGCGTGAGGCCGTGCCGGAGGCCTCATCCTCAGAGCCTCGTCACCGAGGCCCCATGGCCTGCAGTGAGAGAGAACCGCCATGGAGCCACACAGAGGGAGGCAGGGAGGTCTCTGGTCTCCCGTCTCTGGTGACGGGAGGGGTCACCAGAGGTGTGGCAGAGTGGCAGAAGCAGAGAGAAAGGAGCAAATTAGGTTTGTGGGCTCTTTATTAAAATAAGATTCAGCCTTGGGAATGCTACTGATTGGTATGGGCCTACAGGGTCAGGAAGGCCACAGAGGTTGCTGGGGACTTCAGGCAGGTGGCTTTAAATCCATGTCCTGGAGTCAATGCTTTCCCCAAGCTCCTTTGGTTCAAGAGGACTTTCAGTGGGCAGCAGAGTGAAATGCTGTTGGATGCAGCTCCCCTCCTGGTGTGCTGCTGTCAAGGATACAGAGCAGGTGGTCAGGTGATGAGATCTGGCCATGGGGACCTCGCTGGCCAGCAAGGTGTCTGCAAAGAGCTGTCCAAATCCATGTGGGTTCTCCGCATTGCCACAGCTCCACACAGCCTGCCCTGGAGCCCTGCACCTCTTGTGCATCACTCACCACCGTGCCTCACCCCTCGGTAAGGCTGAGAAATCTCTGGTGCCACCGTGTTACTTCCTCCTTTCCCTCCTCCTCACTCAGCACATGGTACTTCTGGTTTCTGAGGCAGCCGCGGCGAACCACCTGAAAGGAGAGCCTCAATTCATAGGGTTGGTACTGCCATCCTTCCCAAGATATGATCTAGTCTTCTCTTCGGCTCTGGGGTTTCTGGTCTTTGTTACCAGATAGGAAGCTGGTATATTGGGGTAATACAAGGACACCCTAATGGATGGGAGGCTCCCCATGGCCTCTTGTCTCGACACTAGTGGCAGTCTCTGCAGCCATCTGCTACTGCCTCTGTGCAAATCCCACTGCCCCGGTGGGATGCTAGCAGGCCCTCTGTGCTGCTGGCACCCCTCCCAGGCACACCCAATTCTGTCCCGTTGGAAGGAAAAGTACTGAGCTGGTGAAGCCCTGCCGGGACGCAGGGCTGCTGCGCCATGCCCAGTCACAGAGGAGAAGGCAAGGGCAGAGTGAGGGGGGCACAGGCTGCTTCTCACCTTTGAGTTGTAGAGGCTGTGCTGCAGGCACTGGTGGCTCTTGAAGGCGCAGTAATTGGGGTGCTGAACTCCGCCCGAGTCGCAGATCTGGGGAGATAGGAGTGAAAGCCAGAGACAGGGGGGGAGAAGGAGAGATGGGAGCACCCTCCTGGCACCCACCTTGCCT
This sequence comes from Penelope pileata, assembly GCA_013396635.1. NCBI lineage: Eukaryota > Metazoa > Chordata > Aves > Galliformes > Cracidae > Penelope > Penelope pileata. The sequence goes on along the minus strand of WBMW01005999.1, from coordinate 481,367 downwards.
GGGGCATCCCCTGCTTGGAAGGCCACATATTCTGTGTGCAGCCAGAGCATCACGCGAGGGTCATCACAGCCCAGGGTGGCTATCCGGCTGCACCAGTACTCTGGTCGCAGCCCTCGGGGAATCTGCGTGCCAAAGTACTCCGAGGTCTCTGGGAAGCTGGTCTGCAAGGGGGTGGGATGAAGAGAGCTGTGCATCTTCCTCCCCTTCCCCACCACCGCAACCTTGTCCCTCCTCACAGGCCAGCTGGAAATGCAGCGTGCTCGGTACCTTGTTGCCTGCAGCCCGGAGCTGAGCTGAGATCTGGGGGTTGATGTAGGCGATGAAGTTGCCTGTCTTGCAGTGGACTCGCCTCACGTTGTTGGTGTTCTGGCACTGCTCCATTTTCAGCGAGCAGAAAGCACAGTCATGGCACAGGTCCACGTGCCACCGCCCGATGCTGTCACACACCTGGGGTGGGTGCAAAGAGATCAGGGGAAGGAGGCTGGGGAGGCTATGGACCCCTGGCTTAGGTTTGCTTCCCTGGGGCACCCAGGTCAGCTTCTCCCAGGGGGTGGCACCTGTAATGACAGTGTTGGCAAGCACTGCCATCAATGCTACAGGGAGCCCTGCGCACAACAGGGGTCAAAGGTGGACATCAGCATCTTTACCGAAGGTCCGAACCCAAAGGTTTTTTCTTCCATCTCCTTCCAAGCCTGGGTGAGAACCGAGGAGACACAGATTCCCTCCAGCACTGCATAGCACAGGATCATCATTGCTTCCTTCTTCTGCAGGGCTAAAAGGCTGGCGGAGAAAGGAATGGAGAAAGTTGGGTCTCTTTCCTTGTCATGAACTAAGACAGGCCCTTAGATAAAAATAGAAGGGGTGGAAAAGAGCCCCAACACAAGATGAAGAAAGCTTCCCCCAAAAGCCTTGGACTCTTGGCCAAACTGCACAGTGGGCATGTTGGCAGGGTCTGCATGTGCCTGTGTGACACAGAGGGTGGAGTAATTTCAGGAGGATGCCAGGGGGACTCGGCGAGGAGCACAGCTTCAGGGCTCTCCCAGTATCACTGAAGCAGCTGCTGCGTGGTTTTGTCCATCCATCAGCACGGCAAGGAGATTTTTGTTAGAGTCTGCTGAGGGCTTATCATGAGGCAGCCTCGCTGAGGTTGTACTGTACAACTTATTAACTCTCTCTCCTGCTTCAGCCAATGTTTTTGATGGAAAGGGGAATAAAATGGTAATAATGGTGATGAATTAACTGATCATCCAAACTCCTGTGGGAAGCCAAAGGTAGAAAATTTAAGGACAGCAGGATAATAACAATAAGAATGTTTTACATCTTAGGAACAGCAGAAGTCATAGATCGTTATTATGCAGGGATCATGTGAATTGTCAGCAATGGTGGGGAAGAGATAAAAAGCATTTTTTCTGTGTCCAGGAAAAAAACCAAACCAGTGATAAGTGGTTAAAACAGATAAACTTTTATCTGGCAGAAAGTAAGAAGACGACAAGAGCAGCAACTGACTATGTTAAAATGTTCTTAAAATCCATGCATGGGCTAACTTGTACGGAGGAGTTTCCCTAAGATTGGATGAAATTTCAAAAAAGAAACAGGTGGAGAATCTGAAGGGAAATCATTAAGACAAAATTGCCTGAGGCCTGAAAAACTTTCACTGAGAGGGAGAATCTAAAGGAGCTGGACTTAGCTGGGAAAAGGCACTGCTGAGTGGGCACTCAGTCTGCACTTTTAGCATGGTAGGGATCAGCTGGAAGGCTCCAATACTCACCAGATAAAAAGCAATGACTTTTAGTGACTGGAATTCAGGGAGAGAATTAGTCAAATTCTCAGGGAGAGGTATAGTCAAACCAGAAATCAGCTGCATGCTCCTAAATTGAAGGGTATTTAGCATGGGAGCAGCTCATGAGATATTTTTTGTGTCTCGGAGGCTTGATAAAGATATCCCAAGTTTCAGCTAGGAGAGGGGCTGTAGCTCAGCCACAGGATACTGCTTTTACTTCAGGGATCTCCAGACATGGCTGCACGTCCTGTGCTGGGCAGCAGGCCTGGGTGAGGGATCAGAACATTCACCAGACCTGAAGGCCGAAGGAGCTCAACCTCTGCCACTAAGCTTCTGCAAGTACATTCTGTGTGAAGAAATAATGCCGTAAGAAGTGAGCAGTGTTCACAGACCCATGGACAGTGGAGAAACATACACTGCATGCACCAAAATATGCAGTGCCTGGCATTTGCATTGGTTTTGTGTGCACCCTTGCAAAGAAGAACGTGGGTGAGCATTAGGGCTGCCAATGGGAAGAAATTCTGTGCCTTGCCTATGAGCATGTGTGCTCCTCAAGGACACACTGGGTATGTGCACAGGTGAACACGAGCATTCGCCTTGCTTGCTCTAAATGTACATAACAGGATTTGTGCACGGTCAGAGACACATAAAAGCTCAAGAGATCAGGAGGCTTTGTAAGGTCAAGCCCTAAGAGGTCCCGAGGCCCTGCCACACACTGCAGGTGAAGCAGCTCACGGTATGTATGCTGCATTTGTAGCAGGTCAGGAGCAGCGATCCTCTGCCCACAGTGAGCAGCAGCAAATGAGCATGTCAGAATAGCTGAAGGTGTTGCTCTCATTTAGATACTGCAAGAGAATCTGGAAAATCTCTGTTGCAGAAGATATCAAGAATGTCTCCATGCTTTTTTTTTTTTTTAAGATGTTATGGTCAGATTTGTTTTATCTGAGTGCTGCAGATGCTGCTCGAGCCTGCATTGAGATGAGAGATGTTCCCTCAACACATAGTGCTGCACTCTAGACAGGCTGCAAATGGGATTCTGAGGATACAGACACATGAAAAAAATACCGTGGTGCCAACCTACAGCACATCAACAACATCCACTGAAAAAATAAGGGCAGTTCAAAACCTGGAAATCAATGTATTGCAAGCCTGTGCATCTCTTACTGCAATGCACCACGCTGTGACCAGCCTGGTCGTGTGTTTAAGGAGGAAAGATCTGAGTTCAGACAGAACAAAGGAATGCAAACTGAGGAGACCGGTGGCAGATACCAACTCCAACAAAGCTAGAGAGCACGAAAATGTGCCAGCAAAAAAGAGAAACAAAGCCCACCTATTCTGGAGAGAGCACTTCCAAAACCTATAAGATCCTTTATGTCTACTCCTACATCCCATGACTCCATATGATCTTTTTTTTTGGTTTGTTTCTCTGTAAACCCTCACAGGAAAGCTTTTGAAATTCAAGCAACAAATCTGTGCTGATCCCTGATGAGAATCCTGTCTGTGGATGTTTAATGCCATCCCCTCGGCATTTTACTGTGACTGAGCTTACCTGCGAGAGGGACCAGGGACTGCCCCCAGGTGAACCTAGTACTCCTTCTCCATGGAGAATTGCTCTTTGAGTGGGAATTACCTAACACTTTATCTCCAGACCAGCTGCTGCAGAGCAGCCCAAGAGAGGCAGTTTTCAGTCTGCTGTGCTGATAAACCCGTGACAGCCAAAGGCAGTCAGTTGGTGCCAGCACTCAGAAGCCTGACTGCTCAGTCACAGCTGGATCTTGGGCTTTAAAAACTGGCAAACTACTTGGGTCAGCTTGGTGGGACGCAGACATTTTGATTAATGACCCTGACATTATTCTCCACAATTACCTGAAACGATTTACCCACAAAAGTATCACCATTGTTCCACTACTGGTTTGCTCTCCTAGTGGCGTGTTCTGACTTTAATACTTTTTTCATCGTACCAGGATAACCAAACCATTAAAGTGAGAGGCACATTAATAGTCATTTAACATGATATGAGTGGTCCTAGTGTTTTCGTCACCAAGGCAGAAAAACTGTTGAGCTTGCTATACTTTTATAAAAAAAGAAATAGACAATAATTAACCTGATGTGTTTGCTACTAAATGGGTTTAACAGCCTTTCCTTTCTCCTACACACATAGTATTCCAACAAGTGCTGCCCAAACAAGACACAAAAAGGGAAAAAAAGGGAAAAGAGGCAGTGACAGGGAACTCAGCTCCCGCCTTTTCTAAAAAGAGTGCTTCCATAAGCAGCTCATAAGCAGCAATAAAACATCTGCTGAATGTTGATGACCTACTTGTTCAGAACAGACTCAAAGTCAGAAGTGGGCAGGAGCCTGTGCTGCATGACAAACTTCAGATTTATAAATTGTACTCAATGTGATCTATTTATACAGATCAGAAAGCCCCGTGCTCCTAAGCACTATCCACCAATGCTGCGCTATTGACCACGTATGCAGAAGCACAAAATTGTGTCCATAGCATCTGCTCACCTGTCCAGGAAACAGTCATGCCATCAGCCTGAGGCTACAAAGAAATGCTGTTGTGCTCTCTTTCACATCTGTTTTTTGCCCTATCTCTGTTCTACGTTTCTGCTGTGAGTCTGGCTGTCCTCACAGTTGCAAATCTGCGTTGGTTTACCAGTCCTGGGTGAGTGATACATATCTACATCAACCCCAGGTAACTGCTGGCTCCTGAAAGTGGTTGAGAAGTGCCATGGAAAGGGCTCCTATCCTGCACCACAGCCCCAGGGCCAGGTCCTGGGCTCCTCCCTCCCTTGCCACACCACATAGCTCACAATACCAAGGTGCTAGATGCACCCAGGGCCACTGCTGGTTCCCTTCCCAGGAGCCATAGCTGGCAAGGCAGTGCTTGGAGATGTTCCCTGCTGCTGCTTACAGCAGCACTGAGGCTTTGGGTCCGGTTGCAGAGGCGTTACAGCAATGGTGCAGACTAACAGCGCTGTTGCCTGATCCCTACACTCATCAACACAGTGCTGAGCATGGAGAAGGCTGCTGGTGGGTGTGCAGAACTCTGAGGATCAGGGAACCTTGGAGATCTGTCTAAAGCAAGTTCCTGATGGGAATGCCACTCCAGCCTAGCCCCTCTGAACTGTAATGTCATAACTGCTGCCCTGGAAAAAGCCTAACAGATACTTACAGGTGATATTTCAAAGGGAATGTGAAAACATACAATTGAGAAGACTGTCATCCAAGATCAGTAATTTCTCAGTGACAAAAACAAAAAACTTTGGATAAAAGCCCATCTTTCTTTCGCGGCTTGAGACATGGAGCAACACATCACAGCCTACTTCTGTGGCATCTCTGAAGAGGGCTGGTTGACAACATCCACCTCTCCCTCAAAGTAATGACAAGGATTTGGGCCAATAACATGCAGCTGCTGAATCTCCCTGGTATTAGCTGCCTGTGTGAGGCAAGCAGAAAAGAAGATAAGGAGCAAACAGCAGCTACTGACTTGTGGGGATTGCCGCAGGAAACTAAAACCACCAAGGGAAAAGCCAATGTTAACAGCTTCAGGAAGAAAAAGATGTCTTTTTTTTTTTCCTTTTAAAACATGCTCTGAATAAGACATGGCAGGGTTATAATGTCATGAAGCCAAAAAGAGTTTGTTGACATGTTGTGTCACCCAGAACAATAAATATCTTCCAGCCCATTCACAACAGGGGATGTTTAACAGTACATATTAGGAATAAATCTTTTTGAGTCAGTGAGTGTGAAAAATCTCTCTCAAAGTCTTAGCGTGCTGTCTGGGGGGAATTCCAGCCACCTGACATCGCCTTTGTGTGCTAGGGATGTCTCAGCAGCCTGTGCGTGGCCCCGGTGCCAAGGGGCAAATAACTGGGTAGAACCAACTGGACACAGGAGTCACTGGGAGCACAGGACACAACACCACCTTGGTCCATGCACAGTCTGGCTGTGCTGACCAGATTTGGGATGCTGAATGGGATGCAGGGATCATACAGGACAAAGAGCACAACAGCAGGAAGCTCTGGGAGAAAGGGCAAGGGCAATTCTTGTGTGCGGAGGAGCAGGGGAGGGAGGGGATGCTGACATCCTTCTGTGTACCAAACTGCTGAAACCCAGCAGACCTGGAGCATGTAGGTGTTTGAAAGGGAAGTTTGCCACAGAGATAAGGAGGTTAGAGCTGCAGGGCTTTGTCATGTGAGAACTACAGGGCTTTGCTTAGATTATTCCAGGATTGAACCGTGGCATATAGGTAACTTTGTGAAGAAGAAATACTAGGAGGAAAGTAGCTTTTTAATCGTGGGGCAGAAAGCACAATAAGGACCAGAAAATGAAAATAAATGTAATAGGACACATCTTTTTTTCTCCATAATGAGTCACTGCTATCAGAAGCACCACACTACTTTGCTATCATTGCCATCTGTCCTTCAAGGTCACAGCTGGCTTCACCGAGTACCACAGAGCAGCTGCCATGGGCAGAGCTGAGCAAGGAGGAATCCTGCTGGACGTAAGGCTCTAGGGAAGGCATGCAGCCCTGGGTACGGTGCCCAGGTCACAACTGCATGCACCTGGTGTTGAACCTGATGCTGAGCAGCACCCGTACACTCTGACCAGTCCCACCCATCGCTACAGGACTGAAAATGCCTCAAAGCACTTTGCCCCTGTTTTAGGTCATGCTTTGAAGTCGCTTTGAGAGGAGGCAGGATGTGGCGAGCAGCAAAGCTGACAGGCGCAGCCTAGCTCACCTTTTTATCTTGCTTGAGTTTAAGCTTTGCTTAGCGTGATTGATGGCACTCTGCTGTCAGGTTGCAGACACAGTCAGCATTAATGCCTTTGAGGAACTCTGCAACAGAATAATGAGTGTCATCTGCAATCACAGCGGACCCTCAGTAATCCCAATATAACTAAATCAGAGCAAGGCTCAATTTCAGAGGCAGCAAAAATGAACATATCTTCAATGAACCATAATTTTGCCTTAGAGTACATACACCAGGAAAAGTTTGCTGGGCAGTAAAAGCCTCCTACAGTATTAGCAAGAAGGATGACATAAGTTACAGCCTTGTAAGAGAACAGGTACAGTTTTAGCAATATGATGCAATCCATTTTTACATGTGGAGGTGGGGTCTCAGGCTCAGCTCTGGCACCACACAGTGTTTTCAGCAGAAACCACGTGTGCAATCATGCACATGTGCTTACAGGAAAATCACTGGCCTGAGACAAAAAGAAACTGAAATGACATATCTATGGAAATCACATCTAGACAGTACTTGTTTTTTTGTCCTTGGTAAGCAAAGTAAACTTTGCCTCAGTCAGAGCTAGTGATGCTTCACACCAAAGTATGAAAGGATCAAAAAGCAAATTTGAGTGTAAGCAAATGATGCTTTTGCAGACCTTTTCTGTTTGGGCTCACCAGCCCCACCTGCCCAAACAGTAAGGTGGATGGATCCTGCCAGATCATAACTAGAACAGAGGGGCTGAGAAGGATGCATGAAACAATCGCAGTGAGCTGGACTGTCGCAGGCCTGGTGCAGGCCCAGTGTGGGAGCAGTCTTGCTCTGCAAAGTGTTAAAGTGCAGCTGCTTTCAAAGCCAGAACCATTAACAGCCTAGGGAGAGCAATATCCAAATCTAGAGAGCAGGGACATGCATGTGCTGGAGGAGTAGTAGGGATCCTGCCAAGCCAGGAGCAAGGCTCTGTGCTCAATGGCCCTGGGCTGCTTTAGCTGCAGCTGGGTGAGGACAGAGCAACCCTCAGAGCTTGTTTTGAACCAGGCTATATCAAGAAGTATCTGCTGGATGCTGCATGCAGGGGAGCACAAGAAGACAGCCCTGTCATCCAGAATCCCAAGGCCCAGTGAGTGTGGGGAAGCACCCACTGCAGGTCACCCAGACTGCCACGAGCAGGGAGGAGGGTGAACATGTGCACAGGATAAAGCCCTGCCTGCAGCTCAGGCCCAGCCAAAATGCACTTTACTCACACCACCAGGACAGTGACACTCTCAGGTGTTAACACTCACTCTGTGCTGGAGCAAGAGGCCGCTGGGGGGCTGCCCAAGCACATCCCAGCTCTGGATGGGGCCTGCTCCTGAGTGCTTGCCCTCAGCTCAGGGCAGGGCCATGGCTGCCATGCTGGTACCGACCACCAAGCATGAGGTGGGCAAGCCTCATGCAAGCAGCAAGCAGCACCATGCCAAGTGGGGAGCTGGCTTTTCCCTCACCTGCCAGAGGGGGCCATGTCCTGCATCCCCTCCTCTCTGCTGCTGGTTGCACTCCCCGGGTCCACCTTGGCAGGGTCTGCTGGAGAGTCCTTTGTGCCTTCGGAGGCCTCCAGGGAGAGGGCCATGCTGATGAGCTGCAAGACGCCGCGCCGCAGACGGTGCTCCCAGGTGCTTGCTGCTTTGGCACGGGATGGCAGGGGGGCTGGGGCGGGTGGCACCGGCAGGGCAGATGGTGGCTCTCTGTTCCACAGGAGTCTGGGCTCTGCTGACATGGTTGGGGAGAGCTTCCTCGCCAGCTTTTTCTGACTTGACAGTGCATAGGAGTACTTCAGGAGCATGTCCACGCTGGAGTGCAGGTGAGTGTCAGCAGGAGAAAGGGACGGCTGCTCCGGTGCTGGGGAGAGAGTAGGACAGGGAACTGGGGGCCAGGGCTGGCCCAGTGGCTGCTCTCCAGGAGCATGGAGGACACCTTTCTGAGGACAGCCAGAAAGCTTCCTCCCCTCGTAGCATAGCTGCAACCAATCTGCTCAGGTTCTTCCTGCTAGACTGGGACTGGGAAGGTTTATGCCAGTCTCAAAGTCCTTCACAGAAACAAAGAGTGCTTAAGGTTGGCAGGGACCTCTGGGTCCATCCACTTCAATCCTCACTTCAGCAGGGACACTCAAAGAAGGGTGCCCAGGACCACGTCCAGGGGGCTTCTGGAGATCTCCAAGGAGGAGACCCCACAGCCTCTCTGGGCAACCTGTGCCAGAGCTCCATCACCTGCACAGCACAGCAGTGCTCCTGGTGTTCAGAGGCAGCCTCCTGTGCTACAGTCTGTGCCCATTGCCTCTTGCCCCTTCTCAGTCACAGGACCACCCTGCAGGCCTGGAAGAGGGGATTCCCTAGGCAATGTGCTGGTGTGCACACACCTGAACATCAAGCAGTCCCACAGCACAGCACAGACCCAAACCTCACACCCAGTTTTTCTGGAAAGAAGAGCAGCGATGGGCGATCAGCAGGCAAGCAGAGGTGCCCAGAGCCGTTCAGTGCATCCATACCTGCTGTTGTAGAAGAGCTTTCATTCCTTGCCTGGAAGTCCACAGTATGAGGTTGGTCCTCTGGATGAAGAAGGCCTTTCAGAGGGAGACCCATACACGGGATTCGCTGAGTGGAGGAGAGAGAAACAAGAGTCCCACTGAGTCTCTTCCCTTCCCTCTCACCCCAAAAGGGATCCTTTTCCTAAATCTGGCCCCTTCCTTCTCCCAGGTGACTCTCCCACCTCACAGTCCCAGCCCAATTTCTCACCTTGATGTAGAATTCGCGCTTGGAGCAGCGATACTGGGCAAATTGGCAGAAGGTCTGAAACCATGGTGCCTCAGGGAAGGCAGAGCAGACAGGTCCTAGGGATGGGCGAGAGAGAGGAGAGATAGAGATAGGTTACAGATTTGGGCCCCTTAGCCAGAGTATGGCTGGAGACCGTCACCTCTCAGATGCTTTTTTTCAGAGCATGTTTGTTGTAAATGGAGAACAAAGCTGCCTGCCCCTCAAGTGGAGATCACAGCCTTGTAATATTAAAACTCCTGACATGTGATGCCACGTTTCCCTGTACACTCCCCAGGGGTTCAGTTCACCCATCTGCCCTTATTCACATGGCATCTTCCTTTTTACAGGTTTTCAGGACACAATAAGGCTTCTCATCATTCACTAAATCACAGAATGGTTGAGATTAGAGGAGACCTCTGGATGTCACCTCCTCAAGCAAGGCCACCTAGAGCATAGTCCTTGAAGGGTGAAAATAAAAAAGGCAAGTAGTGATGTGATGGGTTGAGATTACCAGACCAGGTCTGAGATCACCAAGGGAGACAACCTCTTCAGAGCAAGATACGTAGGTCAGTCTGAAAGTAGTGCCTCCCATTTATTTCCATGGAAACTACGGCAGATACAAAGAGCACAATAACACTATTTGATAGAGCAAATTCTCAGCTACAAAACACTATTTTGTCAACATAGCCACCACCATTAGCTATGCATTTTCATCAGCAATGAACAAGAGCCTGCATGCTGCACTGGTCAAAATCTGCACCAGTGGAGGTGACCCACTGTTTCACAGCAGCTATGATGGCGTTGTTGCTATGAAAATGTTGCCCACGCAGTCCATCTTTAATCAGCCCAAACAGATGGAAGTCAGAAGGTGCCAAATCCAGACTGTGCGGTGGGTGTGGTAGGACAGTCCAGCCAAGGCTGGCAACGTGCCCCATAGTCTTCAAACTGGCATGGGGCCTGGCCGTATCATGTTGGAAGGGAAAAAGATTGTCTTCTTCTCTGTCCTGACTCTGGAAGTTTGAGTCTTCAGCTTAGCACCACAAAATGGTAGTCAGAGTTGATGATTTGTTTGGGTTCCAGGAAATCCAGAAGGATCACCCCTTTCATATCCCAAAAGACAGCGCACATCACTTTACCCATTGAGGGCTGCATCTTGGATTTTTTCTTTGATGGGGAATTCACGTCGCCACTCCATGGACTGCCGTTTTGACTCTGGCTCATAGTTGTGACCACAGATATTGTCACCAGTAATGATGTGATCCAGGAAACTGTCACCTTCAGTCTCATATTGGTTCAGTAGGTCCTGACAAACATTCATACGGCGTTCTTTCTGTCCCTGTGTGTGTGTTCGCGGGACCCACCTGGCGCAAACTTATTCTAATATTTCCACCATCATTTCCAAAGTATTGAAGCCAATATTCAGCTCTGTACACAACTCCCTGGTTGTAATCTACCAATCTGCATGGATGAGCTGATTGAAATGCTCTTCATTTCATGGTATGACAGCTGTGCGTGGCCATCCTTTCACATTGCTATTGCCACTGCTGAAATGCACCACTACCGCCTCACTGTGCTGACATCCACTGTTTGGTCTCCATAAATGCTCAGCAAACATCAATTAATGTAAATAAGTACAATTTTTTCCTCATGGAAAAATTCAATTCCACCCCTTTGCTTCATCCCCAGTTCCATGTCAGACGCCATTTTGTCAGACTGCCCGTCTGCTGCCATCTGTCACACAGCAACAAAATGTGATGGAATATTGGTGGGAAGGTTCAGCCTCTGCTGCCATACCACCAACACCCGCCTCTGACATCGTGGGCCAACATAATAAAAGAGGAGGCATTAGTTTCGGATCAGCTCCCATAGTTTGGTCGTGATTTGAGCCATATAGGCTGGAGGAAAGTCCACAGCACTGACATGCTGTGGGCAAGGTCTGTGCCTGTGCACACCTGTGCAATAGCCTTGAAGGGCACTACTGACCCTACTGGCTTGAAAGCTGCAATCCTTCCTGCAGGGATCACAGGGTAGCCAAGGTCATGCACGAGCTCTCAAAATCCTGGGAACTTTTGGGAAGGAGGTGATTTTGTGCTCTTTCTGCTCTGTGCCTGCTCGTGTCTGCAGGAGAGCCTAAAGCCCCATGTGCTCACCATTTTGGTCCATCTTCTGTTTCCAGACCTGCCCTGTAAGCTCCTCCAGCCATCCTGTCTGCTCCTACAACTCTCTGTGAGCCCACAGAGAGCAGAGGAGATGCTCATGGGCATCCCGGCTCCTCTGGAGCCCAGAAGAAGCCTTTGTGGTCCCAGCAAAGAACAACAGCCCCAACTCAGCCGTATGGAAGCCAGTGGGGAAAATTTTAGAGAGAAGAATGTCTTCAGGAACCCTCAGAAAACAACACAGTGACGGCAGGACTGGCCCCTGCAGGCCTGCCAATGAGGGCCAAGCACTGGCGGAGGTGGAGGAGCTGTTTTTTTAAGCATTCATTGTGCAGAGATCAGAGCATCCCATGCTGTTGCGTTATTAGCTTAGAGTTGAATTTGGCTGTCAATTTTGGCAAAAGCAATGGACAGACCGAGAGCTACAGAGAAGAAAATGGTCGGAAATCAGGGAAGGCAGACCTCTCGCCCCAAACAGGCAGACACAGACAGCATGCTGAGTGAGTCAGCAGTCTTCAGAGGGAGCTAGGAAGGTGTAACACACAACATGCAGAAAACACCGCTGTTAGCTACACTTGGGGCTGACTACATGAGAAGTGGCCCTCTGCCATGCGATAAGCAGGAGGCCATACCCCTGCCTAAACGGTACCTCTTCCCTTGTGCTGAGCATATAGGTTCATTAGCAAAAGGGGAACTTCAGCTATCCACCAGGATCCCGGCCCTGAAAAATTCCCAACTTGAGAGGAATGAGCCTGATGTCCCCCTGCCCTTTGCCTTTTCTTTGAATCCTCTGACATTCTGGCCAGAAGGAGCCCTTCCAGCACTTTTGATTTAATCTGTAAAATCTTTTTCGTTGTTCCCATGTTCCTCCTGCCCATTTGCTTGCTACAAACAACTACAGCTTCTGCTGGATGTCAGGAGGCCAGTTTGGGCTTTGTGGTCAACTCCATGCACAGGAGCTCCAATCACTGGAGAGTTTCCAACAAGAACAATTAATTAGCAATTACATTTTCATCTAAAGATGGAGTCAGCCAAGATACCTGTACACCCTTGTAGGGAAACTTCATCCTCATTCATTTCTTCCACAGAAAAGAACATTGAGAGGTTACATGTACACTCTATGCTTTTCTTTTACACTTAAAGCACAACATAACTGCTTTCCTGAGCACCACATGTGAAGAAGCATGGTTAACACTCAGGAATACTAGGGCTGATGAGGCACAGGAACAGGCTGCCTAGAGAAGCTGTGGATGCCCCATTCCTGGAGCTGTTCAAAGCCAGGCTGGATCGGGCCTCGGACAGCCTGATCCAGTGGGTGGCAATGGCAGGGGTTGAAACTGGATGGGCTTTAAGTTCCTTCCAACCTAAGCCATTCTGTGATTCTTTGACTACGCAGGTCCCAGCAGTCAGTGGCTAAGCTGTCCATGTGGCCTCAGTGATGGGTCATAGAATCATAGAATCATAGAATGGTTCAGGTTGGAAGGGACCTTAGAGATCATCTTGTTCCA
>WBMW01005999.1:451352-468338 GCA_013396635.1 Penelope pileata | reverse complement strand
ACTCCAGGTGAGGTCTCACGAGAGCAGAGTAGAGGGGCAGAATCACCTCCCTCGACCTGCTGGCCACGCTTCTCTTGATGCAGCCCAGGATGCGGTTGGCCTTCTGGGCTGCAAGCGCACACTGCCGGCTCATGTTGAGTTTCTCGTCAACACACACCCCCAAGTCCCTCTCCTCAGGGCTACTCTCAAGCCATTCTCCGCCCAGCCTGTATGTGTACTTGGGATTGCTCCGACCCAGGTGCAGGACCTTGCACTTGGCTTTGTTGAATTTCATGAGGTTGGCATGGGCCCACCTCTCAAGCCTGTCAAGGGTCCCTGCTGTGAGGGAGTTGCTGGAGGCTCCAGAGTGAGCCAGATGGTTCTATATAGGACAGTAAAAAGATTGTTCTGTAGAGACCAACCCCTGCTGCTGTCAGGGTGCTGGGAAGTGAGGGGCCTAGAACAGAGCAGCAACGGGAATATCTCTAGCCACTGCCATGGTGGCTCAGTGGTCCACAGCACTGGGCACTGTCTGGAGAGGAATCAGCAGTGGCCTGTGCTGCACCTAGCTCATGGGCATCATGGGCTTTAGGGGCCAGCAAGTGAGGGGGCAGTCCAGGACCTGCTCCTCGGTCTGGCAATGCAGGATGGGAACAATTCCCTTGGCATAGCTGCAGAAACAAGCAAGAAATAGTTGCCCTCAAGCTGCAGTCCAAATAAGCACAGACAGTTGGCTAATCATTTGGTTCATTGACGTTCATAGCTAAATATAAAGACATATTTTTTTATGAGAAAATTGCTCCTATTTTTTTTCTCAGAAGAAAAATACAACAGAAGTAGTCCCAAGTTTTTCAGCTGCACAGATATAATTATGCCACTTAAATTCTCTGATGCAGGGGTGCAGGGAAAGTATGATTGCAGAGATTTAAAGGGTGCTGTTGCTATGGCACTTTCTGAACTGTGATGTTTCTTGGCTACAGAAATGTTAAACACTTAAAAAAGCAGCTTATCAGCTCAAGGTTTCTTAAAGGCCTATGAGAGCCTATGAACCAAGCTTCTGCATTGCACCCCAGCTCTAGCTGGAAGGAGCTGTTCAGTTCAGCCAGGGTAACCCAGGAGAAATATAGAGATGCTGTAGAAGCATCCAAGGATGAAGTTAGGAAAGGTAAACCCAGGTGGAACTGAATCTGGCCAGAGATGTCAAGGACAGTGAGAAGGACTTCTGTAAGTGCAAGGATAACAAAAGGAAGACCAGGGAAAATGTGGGCCCACTGCTGAAGGAGTCAGGGAAGGTCTTAGGTATGCAGGACGTGGCAAGAGCTGAGGTACTGAATGCCTTCTTTGCCTCAGTCTTTACTAGCAAGAACAGTCTTCAAGGATCCCTGATCCCAGAAAACAAGGGGAAAACTGAGGATGTGCTCTTGGTGGAGAAGGATCGGGTCAGGGAATACTTAAGTGAACTGGATCCATGGGTCCCAGTGGGATGACCCCTTGAGTGCTGAGGGACAGGGCAGATATTATTGTTTGGTAATCCTTGATCAATCACAGAGGCTGGCAGAAGTGTCACTGCCATTTTCAAGAAGGGTGAGAACCCAGGGAACTACAGGCTGGTCCATCTCACCTTGATCCCCGGGAAGGTGATGGAGCAGTAACCCTGGAAACCATTTCCAGAAATACAAACAACCGGAAAATCATCAGGAGGCATGTTTGGCCAACAAGATAAGATTCTACAATGAAATGCCTGTCCTGATAGATGAGGGGAGAGCAGTGGATATCATCGACCTGGACTTCAGTTAGGCCTTTGAGACTGTGTTCCATAAAATCCTCATAGAGAAGCAGCTGAATTATGGGCTGGATGAGCAGGAGGTGAGGCAGGTTGGAACACCTCTCCTATGAGGAAAGGCTGGAAGACTTGAGACTGTTCAGTCTGGAGAAGAGTAGGCTTAGGTGGATCTCATCAATGTGAATAAATATCGGAAGGGAGGGTGCACGGAGGATGGAGCCAGGCTCCCTTCAGCAGTCTCAGTGCCAGGACAAGAGACGATGGGTGTATGCTGGAACACAATGTTCCAGCTAAGCATCAGGCAGCGCTTTACTGTGTGGGTGACAGAGCAGATCTTGCAGATCTTCAAAGGCCACCTGGACATGGGTCTGGGCATCCTGCTCCAGGTGTCTCTGCTGGAGCAGGAGTTGGAGCAGATGGAGCCAGAGGTCTCTACCAACCTCAGCCATTCTATGGCTCTGTGAAGAGGAGATGGAGAGGTCATTTAATAGCAGCCCACAATGTCTTAAAGAAAAGCTAAAGAACAAGAAAGCAAAACTCTTTGTGGTGGTTCCAAACAAAATAAGAAAGAAATAACAGCAAATTCATGCCTGGGTGGTTCAGACTGGCCAGGCTTTTTTGCAAGAAAAGTGATGCAGCACGAAAGAGGTGCCCAGAGAGACAGTCAAACAACCCTTGGAGGTTTCCAAATCTTGTCTTCACAAAGCCAGGGTGATCTAGTGCTGAGATTGTCCTGCTCTGAGTCTGAGTTTGGACTGCAGACCTCCCAAAGGGCCCGTCCCACCACCATTCCCACAATCTGGAGGCATTTTGCCAGCTGGTGGCAGCTAGGAGGACATCTGCTGCTGCCTCTGGAGGTGAGATGATCCTAGCAGCATTCTGAGGTGTCCATGCTGCCCTACCTTCAGGGATGAGGCCATGGTTCTCCTGCTTGTCCAGCCACAGGATTGCAGGGCTGAGGCAGCCACTGGCCTGCCGCAGGTGGCAGGATGCCTGGGCCTTCCAGGTGGGCCGCAGTCTGGAGAAGAAGAGCTGGTACTCGTCATCAGACAGGGGGCTGCCCACAGGAGGCACTGGCGGAGCAGCAGAGGACGTCAGCAACATCAGCAGCCCTGGGGAGACAGCAGGGTGTCCTTCCTCTCCTTTGCCTTTGGCTGGGACCCCCCTTCTCTCCTGCATCCCCTGTGCCACCTACCACTCCACATCCCATGTTAGAGCCTCCAGACCTCCCCTGGGAGAGCAGGCCTGACGGGGTGGTATTGTGAGAGACATGTGGCAGGGGGAGGTGTGGGCTGAGGGGATAGCAGCTGGGACTTATAGGACACCACCAGCCCAGACACGATGCCCCAAGGCCCTGCTGTAGCCTCTGGGAGGCTGGACAGCAGCCTGGGGGGTCACTCACCCAACAGGAAGGGCAGCCTCAGCATTTCTGCCCCTCACCCAGCACCCCTGTCCTGCTGGGCCGTCTGCTCGGTGGCCATGGAAGCGATGGAATGAGAAGGGGGTGGCATCACAGCTGGGTCCTGGGGGGACACGAGGGTGTGCCGGGGGGGTGGGAAGGGCTGGTGGGCACTGAGGTGAACAGCGTAGGAGATCCAAGGCACAGGCTTGTGATGTGGGGGTGTGAAGAGGTTTTGGCATGGCTGTGTCGCTAGGGATGCAGGAGCTGAGGCAGAGAACAGCTGGCTGGGGACAAGGGGACAAGGCAAGCACAAGGAGCAGGAGCCAGGTGTTTCCCTTGTACCCTAAAGCATGTTGTGCTCTTCTGAAGAAGAAAGGAGACAAAACTGGCTCCTTTTTCACCCATGGAGATTGAAACCTGCCTCATGCCTCCACGGGGAGTGTCCTAGCACCAGCTCGCTTTAGGAATCATCAAGAAATTGGTGCCATCTCTTCTTGGCAGCCATGCCACTTTCTGGATGCTCAGAGTCAATGGAGCATCCTCCAGAGGGAGTGCTCCACACACCATGGAGCAGTCGTGCTCTGGGCACCTGGACCTTCCTGGGAAAAAGGAGGGATTGTGCCTGTGCAATTGGCAGAGCAGCCTTGGCACAGCCTGTGAGAGTGGAGGTGCCCAGGGGCACTCAGCTACAGAGGCTGAAGCCCGGGAAGCAGACACAGTGACCCATGAGGGCACTCCATGGTGATGGCCAGCAGTGCTTGGGAGAGCTTCCCGTGGCTGGGTGCCTTCTGACATGGCAGGGAAAGGCATGGCCAAAACCACCATGGGCAAACGGCTCTCAGGGTGGCTGCAAGGAAATGTCTGGCACAGCAGTCCCAGGAACTGCATCCATAAGCAAAACACAGGGAGGCATAGCAGCTTTCAGTAACTGCTGCATCACCGCGCAGCCCAGCCTGGGCTGAGAGCTGCAGGCGAAGCAGACAGTGTTGGACAGCCCAAGGGAGATGTAAAAGTAGCAGGATGCCCCTGAAGAAGTGCTTCTAACGCAAATTCCAGGAGATGCAAGCATCTCTGTACTGTGCAGCAGCAGTAGAGAGAGCTGCAGGTGTGCCAGCTGCATTTGCAGAGCATCATCTGCCAGTACCCTGAGTGGCCAAGCGGGTTGCCAGGGCAAAAGCTGAAACCACTGCAGCCAGGCACTACAAAGGCATCTGGCAACAGTACATAGCTCTGTGTTTCCTTGCAGGAGATAAGCTGTAGTTTGCTCCAAGAAGGCTCGTTGGCAGGCAATACTTCGGAGAAGCTTGAAGGTCAACCATTTAACAATAGTACTGAATTTTAAGATGTTTTTACAGCTGCTTACAAACACAGTGAGCAGGAGACATTTTCCAGCTATCTTTTGCCACTCTCATTAAAACAGGCAACATTGCTGCAGCTCACAAGTTTTATCCAATTCCTCATCTTCCACTGCTGAACTTGAGATGCATTGCTTATTAGCTGGGTTTAGACAGCTCTAGGGCCTTCATCTCCCTGACTCCACGAATCCCCAGGGACAATATAGCCCAGTCTGGATTCTGTTGTCACTGAGCGTCTCCCCAAGGGAACATATGCTGACCTCGGTGGCTGATGGAAATTCATGACCCAGGAAAACCCACCAGTGTGGCAGGTCACATAGTGTTATTGCAAGAGCTCCTATCCAGATTTATGGCATATAGAAGCAGGAAGCAAGAATGAATGGATCAGAGTCCCTGAACATACACCAGGAGTTCAAACACGAGGCAGAAGATGAAGGAGCTGACAAAGCCACCACCCATGGCTGATGTTCTTGTAGCAGAGCTTGGGGAGAGCTACTGTGTATTTAGAAGGATGATGTTCAGTGATGCGAGGACAGGTTGGCTGCTTTGTGCTTCCCATGTAGTTAGAGGCTTGCTGAGGCCCAGAGGCCGTCTGATCTCAGTGGGTACCCTGGGTTTGGTTCAGCCTGCCAAAAATCCTCCAGGGAGCTCTTATGGTCACAGGTGCACAGAGAAATCAGTCTGCAGCATACACCTGGCAGGGCTGGGAGACGATGAGTGCAGGGGAAACTGCTGTGCCATTTGGCTATGGCTATGCCAGCTGGCTGTGTCACTTCTGTTGTAAGTTCCTGCAAAGAATAATTGGGGCAGGGATGAGGATGGGAGAAAGAGCCTGAATAGGAGTCGTCAATGCAGCAAGCTGCTGGGGAGCCTGTGCCTCCAGCGTGGTCAGCAAGCACAGCAGCCTGTGAGGTGCAGCACAAGAGTGATGTTAATTCCAGCATGTCCGATATCTGAGGGCTAACTTGGCGCCTTTCAAGCTGCACCACTGAAGATTTACAACCTTGTTTTCAGGGCTGCCACAAGCTCGCATTTCCTGCAGACACGTCCATAGCCAGTCTGAGCGGAGCGGGCTGGTGCACGCTACCATAGCCTCAGGCCTGCAGCACGCCTGGCTCCTGCAGTGAGTGCACACAGCAGCAGGGTGGCAACGCACCGCTGCTACAGGGAAAGGTCTGCACTTTCCGTGCAGCTGTCTGGTTGCTGTGTTCGCAGACATCGCTGACAGCAGCAATGCCTGAAAACAAGGAGCGTGGCTCACAGAACCTTCTTCCTCTTCTGCAAGGGGAACGCTGCCCCTTCCTTGATGAGGCTGATAGAAAACATCACAGCATGGAGGTGTGTGCACAGAAATGTGCTGGACATGATGTGCTGATGAAGCACAACCAGGTGACCTCCAGAGGCCACTGCCAAGCTCTGCCATGCTGTGCTTCCATGCTTCTGTGTGGTGCTGACCTTGTGGGGTGCCACATCGGGCCTTGGCTCTGCTGAGCAAAGGGCCAATGGGGAAACCAGGTCAGAGGCGCCAGGTCTGGGTCCTAAACATGCACACCAGCCTAACCTGCCAAGAAAAAACACTCTGATGCACACAGAATTAGAAGGAATGATTGCAAATGATTGGTAGGTTGTGTCAGCTCTGTGAGTTAAACTGGGGGATTGGGAGAGGGGATGTCCCATCAGCTCAGGAAACTCATACAGATGGATGCAACAAAGGCTAGGCAGGAATTCCAGAATCAATGCCTTGTGTAGTAGCTTTCCTTGAAAGCATGCATCTTAAATAATTTGAAATGTGAGCAGAGATCATGGAAAAATGCTTCCAAAACCACTTTGTCATGGTTTTGGCTGGTATAGAGTTTATTTTCTTCATAGAGGCTTGTACGATGCTGTGTTTTGTATTTTTGAGAAAAATAATGGTAACAGCCCACCAATGCCTTCGTTGCTGATCAGCGCTTACACTAAGTGAAGGACGTTTCAGCTTCCCATGCTGGGGGTGCCCAGGGAGCTGGGAGGGGACAGAACCAGGACAGCTGACCCAAACTGACCAAAGGGATGTCCCACATCACGTGGCTTCATGCTGGACGATAAAAGCTGGGGTAAAGAATGAGAAGGAGGGATGTTTGGACAGATGACATTTGTCTTCCCAATAAAATGTTAGTGAAAAAAACTGAGTGCTTGTACAGTCACAACGGTGCTGCTAATTGCAATAAGCCTGTATATCAGTAAGCTGCAGGGAAATAGATGCTGGGCTCTTTGCTTATGGAAGAGGTCTTGAGCAATTCTGCTGTGCAACTGTCAGGGGGACTAAGGAGGGGCTGGCAGAGCCCCGAGGCGCACCAGGTTATGTGCTCCTTCCAGAGCAACAAAGGAAAAACTGCGGTACCTTCATGTATTAAAATGGACACCTAAGAGAACAACAGTGCTATACATGGGCAGAGAAGGGCATCTGTAAAGCCATCTCAGCTGCTAAGGACAGCTGCCGTCTGGTCCCGAAGGAGCTGGTGTGGACAGCCCAGCTGCGGAGCCCTCAGAGCCACTGCACAGCAGCCAAGCAAGGCTCCTCCGCGAGGCAGATCGGGCTCCAGCAGAGGAGCCTGCTGCTGAGCATCTCCTCCCAGGAGCTGCGGCACCACGGGAAGGGATGTGGGCACCAGCCCACTCAGAGCAGGGCTGGCATCTCCAGAGACAAAAGCATTAGGCAGCGTGGTGAATTAAACCGAAATGATATGAATTGATGAGTTTAATAACAGGTTACCTAATCTTCGTTCTGAGTTGCATTTTATTTTTGTAGGTTTACTGTCACTGACTGAGAGCTGATAAATATAGCCTTTACATTAAGATTAGCACTCATTTTAACTTGGTGGATGTGTTAATCTATTCACATTTATACGAGCACTGTACAGTTATAATGTGCATTAATTCAGATGCCTAATTTACATTTTATTTTGTTAGGAAATAATGAAGCATTTTTTTACTCATCGTTTAGAAAACGGAATATTTGATTGCAAAAACAGCATTTAAAAATGGTTTCTCGAATTAATAATACAGCCTAAAACGAGGTGGATTCTTAAGAGCATGCTTGAATGAACTGCTGTGGTCTTTTCAGGCGGGCTGGCTTAGGGCAGAGCAGCCTGAGCACAAAGTCAGCCCTTGTGCAAGCAGGGGGCTGGATGTGGAGCTCCAGAGGTCCCTTCCCACCTAAATCTTTCAGTGGCAACTAAATAGCATCATTCAAGCTTTCAGAACAAGGAAATCTCATGGCCTCACACTTTCTGCATGCTTGTCATTGATGTGTAAAAACTAATTCCAGCCTTTTCTCCTCCCAGCCTAGTCTTCTGCTTAGAACGAGTTATCCCTTCAATGGCAGTGACCCAATCCACTGAAATTAAATTGTACAGAAACTAAATTGTGCAGAAAGTGAATCTGCAAAAACAGACTGGAGCGGGCAACTCAGAGAACATTTTTCAAACTGGGCTTTAAGAGCTGTGTGGTTATCACAGGTTTGCCTGTCCTTAAGACGTTGGCAGAAACACCTTTTTTAAAACCAATGTTTAAATTTCTTTTATGAATTCAGAAGAATAAACATAAATTAGCATATATTAATCAAGAGGTTTGACTATTTTTATAAATGAAATGCATTTTATTTGATAAAAACAGCTGTATGGCTCCTGATACTGCACTAGGCGACAGAGCTGGAGAAACTTCCTTCAGCTGTCTTTGGAAAGGAAGGTAGGACACTGTATTCTCAGTCTTTGTTTGTTAATCTTTAACTCTGTGAATGTATTACCCAAGCAAAGCTAAGCACTGTAGGTCAGCTTGCAGGAAGACATCACCTCCCCATTGCAAACCCACCTCTGGAAGCCAGCCCTACAGGTCCCTTCCAACCAGCGTCTCTGGAGCTCTGCCCTTCCTTCACGCAGCAGGTCCACACGTAGCCACAGGGCCACCAGCAAAATAGTCACGTGGAGATAGCAGAGCCCTTTGATTTCTCTGCAGTGGAACTGATCTGGGAGACTTCGGGCCTGGACGTGTGGAGGGAGAGGAAAAATCTTTGATACCATTAATGGCGTTATTAACCTCAGAAACACAAGATCCCCTTTCTGCTCAGGCATAAAAGTAAAACCCTTTTGCATATGGCTTGTGCAAGAAAGGCCTTCTGCAAGCTCCTTAGCCAGATATCTGAACTATTACTGACAAGACTAAGGTCTTATTTAAAGCATTGCAGAAATGAGATTGGTGCAGACTATTGGGAGTTAATCTGGACCAGACAGTCATGAGTAATCACAGCCAGGCCTGGTACACCGGAACATTAGGGTAGGACAGGATGCAGTGTGTACATTTGGCACCAAGCTTGCACCAAGGCATCTTCCTACTTCACATCGAAGTTCTGGTTTTGGGTGCTTGCTGGTCCCTTGTGCCTACTCCCAGCACTTCTGAAAGCATTAAGTTCAGCACCAGATCATCTTGGTCCCTCTTTTCAGTGGTGCCCAGTGCCAGGACCAGAGGCAATGGGCACAGACTGGAGCACAGGAGGCTCCCTCTGAACACCAGGAGCACTGCTGTGCTGTGCAGGTGATGGAGCTCTGGCACAGGTTGCCCAGAGAGGCTGTGGGGTTTCCTCCTTGGAGATCTCCAGAAGCCCCCTGGACGTGGTCCTGGGCACCATGCTCTGGGTGTCCCTGCTGGAGCTTTCCTTCCTTGCTCCTGCTGCTTTAGAGTAGTCAGAGATTGCATGCTGCCATTCACATTGCCAGCTTCTCCTGGTTCACATGGCAGGGGCTCTGGGTGTCCATGGTTATTCATACAGGACAACTGCTCAGAAACTGCTGAACCAGCCAGGTCTGCTTTGCATAGGGCCCTCTTTCCAAGCTCGCCTGGAAGTTTGGATAATCACGTTAGACAATCTACCAACATGCACTTGGTATGTGAGCAATGTGCCTTGCCCTGCTCCACGAGAAATGAAACACCAGTGTTCCCAGAAGGTAATTTGGAGAAAATGCCACCCGTTTCTCCGCAGAGGCTGGAGGGGAGCAATCCCATTGCCATCTGCAGCTGCCACCTCCTGATAAGGTGCATCCGTCTATCTGCGCTGAGGAACGTTCTGGGAGGACCTAGTCTTATTTTCAGCCTTTATTAGCGAGCTGTGTCTTAGGTATGCTTTTCTCCTCTGCTGCCAACTTGAGATCTCCAGACTGATCTGGCCAGTGCCTGAACTAAGCCCTGAGCTCGTCAGCATCAGCTCCCTCCTGGAACGATACAACTGCCACTTCCTACTCCGGCTTGACCTGCTGCAGCACCTTGCTACCCATACACCTGGCCCGACTGAAGACTGGCAGCAGGCCTGCTCTGAGGGAAGCGGAACCAGACGACCTCCAGGGGGCCCTTCTAATCAGCGTTTCCAGTTCTAAGATATGCATATTTATATACGGTCATTTTCTCATAAGAATCCATCCCCAATAACTCAAGCGAATGCCACCAAAGCACCGCATTTGCCCTGCTACCTGGGAATGATGCCCACTGTTAAGAAAATCACATCTGGAGGAGATAAACAGGTCATTTGTGTGCATGACCAATTTTTATTAGTAAATGTGCTTACAGAGGCTGGCAGAAGTCTCACCTCTTCTAGTGCTGCATGGCTGCAGCTTCTTGAATCTCAGCTTTGACTTTAGTCATTAACTAGGTTATTGCCAATCACTCCAAGAGGCAATTTCTCCACTCCATTTTAGAAAGCGGTTATGCTGAGCTGACTGCTATTACAATGAATTTGCAAGCTCCCAGTTCTTTAAAGGAGTTCATGATTACTTTAACATAGTTTCTCCCCTTTTTAAGCATTATAATCAAACTTCTGGGTGAGGTAAACTCCTTGGATACTTACCGAAGTGATTATTCTAGCAACAGGTAACTATTAAAAGTGACCTTTCCAAAAAATCCTATCTGGCCATTTCTGACATTTTTTTTTTCGCTACTTCTAGTCAAAAAATCTTTTATTGAGCTGGAATTCTTGCTTGTTCTAAAGAGAAGCAATTTGCTTACTGCTCTGTCAGTATTTCACATCTAGACTGGTATCAGTCAGCTGACGTGTGGCATCCTCTTGGCATCCTGAAAGTCCAGCACAGAATTGCTTCTTTTCCAGCACTTTCAGCATTCCAGGAGCTGACAGACAGAGGGCCACGGGCACCTCTGGGTGGTTTTCACAGGGCTACAAACGCCACTTACTGAAGATTATCGACCAAAATTGTTCACCCCGATAGACACTATTTAAAACCCTCCTTAGTGTTTGCTTGGGAAGTGTATCATCCCAGTATGACACCAGCACCAACACAGAATAAATATTTACAGAACACTTCCCCCTCCTCTCATTACAAACAATTCTGCTATCTGCAGTTGGTAATGGACACGTGCCATGTTCAATTACACCAGAAACAAAAGACATTCTAAAAAAAGCTGCTCATGCTTCTAGCCTTGTCACTTACAGGCTTTGTTTTCAATGACTCCATTTTTGTACTTTGTAATTTCTAGCTTCTGTTGATTCTATTATTTTCCTCCCTTTGGCGATTAAATATTGCAGAGTTACTGCCTTCATTCCTTCTCTTCCAACGTTAGTTTTTTCATGTTCTTTCATTTTTATCTGTCATTGTAAGACATTCAAAAATTCTTGGTTTTCACACATTTTTATCTAAATTCCTTCTTCCTTTAAGTCCTCTTCACCTGCAGCAAACCTTCCCCGACTGCAACGTGCCGCGGGTCACACTGCCCCTCGCCCAGCAGAAGCAGGCGACACTGGCAAAGCAGGGGAAGGAGCAGTTTCTCCACTAGCACTCCTCTCAGTTTTCCAGCATTGAATCAAAACCAGGCCTAGGTGCTTCCCATGCGTTTGGTATTAAAAGGAATCAATACGTTCCAACTATTTGCATCATCGTAAACCAAAAAGCCTAGCAGGAGCTGCAAACTGTGAAGTAACGGGAAAAAATGAAAACATCTTCTCTGTCCCAAAGAACACTACAGTGACCATCTGCCCTGAAAACGAGTGTATTCCGGTCCACCTCCTCCCTCAGGGTCCTACACTGACTGCAGAAGACCTCAGATTTCTACTTCCCAAACCAGAGCTGCTCTGAACAGAATTATTTCTGCTCAGTAAGCAGCACCTAACCAGCAGGCCACCTTGTTTCCTGGTTTGGTGTGCAGTACACCTGTGCCCACTCACACTGCCACGCGCACTTACAACGTGCTTATCTTCCCTCAGCAGCAGGGGTTTCATTACAAAGCCGCCACTTCAAACACCTCTCTAACCCATGCTTCACAGAAAACTTGCAGCTAACGTTGGCCATCACAAACCTGTGGCCCACCTCACCAAAAGCAAACCATTTAGAACAGCTTTTGAATCCTTTGTCATCCTTGCACTTGGCCCAGATGCAGTTTTCAACTTCAGACCATATCCTCCTTTTGCTCTG
Organism: Penelope pileata; assembly: GCA_013396635.1. Lineage (NCBI taxonomy): Eukaryota > Metazoa > Chordata > Aves > Galliformes > Cracidae > Penelope > Penelope pileata. Next base: position 456,371 of record WBMW01005999.1, on the reverse strand, counting down.
TTAGTTCAGTCCCCACTGGGTATCCGAATAAATCCCAGATGAAGAAATCAGTTCTTCTGTCAGTCTTCTCACACACGTGCATGACAGCACAGCAACTCCTGTTAAGATGACAGTACCAGCTATACAACCAATATTTTCCAGGATTTAACTCCTGTTTAAGGAGGAAAGCGCTACGAAAAACACTTAAGATAATCTGCGAATTGAGATTTGGACTGTGGTAGTGGTACCACCAACCACATGAGCCACAGTCTGGGTAAGAACACTATTTTTCTTGTGCAGGATGGGGAGCCAAACAACCCTTTCTCAAGCGAAAAAGAATGACTCAGTGCAATTTCACTTGACAAGGAGAGGTGGCATCAGCTTCTGAGCTGATGGCTTTGAGAGGGCCCCCATACAATTACAAGGTGAGTAGCACCAGTCTCCACCTACAGTGTTCTGAATTGTTTTAATAATGAACCTCTAAAAGAGTTTCTGCTTTGCAACTACAAGAACAACAGTAATCCATTGATTCTCATACACATTATTTACGTGAGAAAAAAATTTCATGTATCGTGTGTGTAACGGAAAAAGCCCCAAAACTCTCACAACTACACCGTTCACTTCATCTGGAGCTAGGATCTCTGCTCCTCCCACGTGCAGCTGCTCCTCCAACAGCTTTCCAGTCTTCTCTCGCCCAACCTGTTCCTCAATCCTCTCTCTCCCAAACTACTTCCCAGTCTTCTTTCTCTCTCTCAAGCTTCTTCCTCAACCCTCTCAAGCTACTTCCTCCTCTGCCTGGCTGGCAGCCCCGCCCCAGGCCCACCCCTTCCGGTCACAAGTGCAAGTGGCCTCCCAGTACTCCCCAGGCCAGCCACGCCCCTCCACCATGTGCTCAATCATCAGCTCATGCTGTGATCAACTGTTTCCCTACGCATGTGAAAAGCTTGTACCCTCCTGAAGAGCAGAGAATAAGCAGGAAGACGACAAACTCATCCATCTCCAGGCCAGGCCAGTGGAATTGACAAAGGCCAGCATCTGTATGGATCATCTCCTCATACTTACCTACAGACAGTACAAAAACATACATCTCTGGCAATTGCTCTGGAGCCCAACACTATTTTATTAACAGCATGTGGAGTTTCTGGCACCAAGGTGATCCAAGGTGAAGGTGATTCACTGGGGAGCAAGTGAATGGGATATCTCAAAAACCTGCCCACATTCTTCGATGCAAGCGCTTTGTCCTGATGGCTTATTTTCTCAGCTGTACTGCCCAACAGCTATAGTGAGGGCAGGTCTTCAATAACCTTCATCACTCTCACTTGAGAGACGACAACTGATGAAAAATAAATCCAACAAAAATGTGAAGAAATATACCATCATTTGTGGGGATATGACTAAAGGGGCAGATGTTTTCCACAGATGCTAGAAAGCTTAGTAATTTTTTGGCAAGTGTATTAGGTATATTTTCAAGGATGACTGAGGCAGCGTGTTCGGGATTATTACATGAAAAAGCTGTGCTGCATTCATCAGTGAAAAAGCAGAGCCAAGAAAGAAAGAACAACTAAAGAGACCACTTGTTTACTTTGGAGGTGACAGCAAGGCAAACTGAGTTTTTGTTCCAATTAACTTTATTTAATTCTGTATTATACAAGTGGGATTTGGATCCCCAAACTTCCCATCATCAACATAATGGAGAAACCCCACTGCACAAAAGGGAGGGAGAAACTTGGAGCCAGCAGACAGGCTAGATAAACCATTTCTCGTCGTGTGGCCAGAAATTCTTCCTCCTCCCTTAGAACGTGCTTCCCAGGCCAGTAGGTTTACCCCAGGAGACAAAGCTAGCTCTAAGCACTCCTCCTTTCTCCTCCTCGCCCCAACAAAAGAGGCTGCTCAATGTCGGACAGAGTATTGGAATGATTAAAGATAGGAAGTACGTCAGCTTCTCAGTCTCTCAACCAAGCCACTAGATTAAGCAGTGGCTGGGCTACTCCCTCTCTCCTGAAAAAGATCCCGGAAAATCAAAGACCTAAAATGCTGAAGACTTACCTCCTTTCCTTCCCCCATCCCATAGCCTTGTTCTCTAAGCAGAGAGTAGGCAATAAACTCTGAGGAGGCTGAAGGAAAGCCAGGGAAAATCAGGGGCTACCTGAATCCCTGGGAATCTGGTGGCTACCCTGGTGCCCTCATTCACTTCCTTTGAGGTTCAGAGACCTGTTTGGAATAGTACACAGAGAGGGCCTCCCTTAGAGATTTGGAAGCAACCAGGGACGCAGAACCCACAGGAACTGTCTTGAGGGTACACACCATTCCAGGGATGGCCCAAACCACAAACAGGGCAAGACTCCCCCCAGCCAAGGCCTCAAGGGCTGGGGGAGCTGGGACAAGGCCCTGGCAGGGGGAAGAGAGCTCCTGCAGCAGTACTCAGGGCTCATGGGATTTTATTTCTTCTTCCTCTCCTGGGAGCAGCGAGGGCAGAACCTGGTAGAAAGGGAAGCAAAAAGCCAGCATTTATGATCTGATATGAACCTTGAATACACAGTATCAAAAAGAAAGCTTTAATTTAAATTTTCCTTCCAAAGAAGTCCTCCAAGTGTGTGTGTAGTATCCTCCCTTCTGCCACCCAGGACCTCCCGTTTCTAGAGACCAATGGGCCCTCCAGTATGTTTGTTTTAATCACGCACTCACCATTTTCCTCTTGGTTTTGTTGTCAGACCCACACAGGCAAAATGAAACCATTCAATGGAGCACTGTTGAGGTGGAGAGCAGTCAGTTAAAAAGCAGTTTACTCTTGAAATCATTGTTTCTGGGCTGCTGAAACATCCCAGTGTTTGATCACAAACTCCGAAATCCCTAGCAGCAATCCTAACAGGATCTGTCCGGAAATGGAGTCTCGCACCCAACTCATACACTGTTAGCAAGCATAATTCCCCTCCTCCCTTGCTAAACGTGGGGCCAAGAAAACAGCCTGTCATATCAGGGAAAACCCTAAAGAAATTTTCATTTAACAGGCCTCTTCACTGCTCTTCTGAACCAAGATAAGCCCTCCTACCGTCACTGCTTGCTACATCTGGCCCCACCCAAGCAGGTTAAGACTCTCCACTCCCTTCTCACCCACTTCCATCAAGTGCAGGCTCTTACATCTGGGTTGTCGCAACCAATCATCTCCCCATAGGAGACCTGGTGGCAGAGGCAGTAGGTAGGCTCATTGGGGTCCACAGGCATATCCAATACATCTGAAGGGTGCACATTTCCAAAAGTGACTGAAGGCATCCCGTATTCTGTGCTACTGTGGAAAAGAGGAATAAACCACATCAGCAAATCAACTAGCACTGGTGTCCTTCACGTCTCCCATGACAATGCCCTTGTTTGCCAGGGACAGCCACTCCTCTTTTTTAGGCACATACATCCACCTCCATTGGAGTGAAATGTCTTACCCTTCATGCCACACTCCCCTGAAAAAAATAAAAGATCTCCTTCCTCTTTCTTCCCAAAAAATGATGGGGGACACACAATCTGGTCTGGGTGGGGATCAAATTCTTTATAGGGAAACCTGGCTATGTCTCCCTTGGTCTGATTTGTAGTGCTGCTCCTCATTCCCCCAAACTTCTTAAATGCTTACGTGCGGACAAGCTTCAATTTCTTTTGGGCAGTCTTTGGTGCCTCCTCATCAGAATTTTTTCCTTTAGAGCGAGCACGTGCAGCTTTCTTCTCTTTTTGGGCTCGGCCCTCTGGTAACAAAGAGAAAAAGTTGTTGCATCTGACATTCCATCAGAATAGATGCCTGACAGTAACAACCTCTTCAGCACTACAATGCACTCCTCCTTTGGAGTGTACATTGGCTTTGGGCCATGCATTCCATCTTAATTTTATCTAGTGGCCTTGAATATACTCACACAGGAAGAGCCCAGGTCACCATCATTTTACCTGTCCTTCAGATTCCAGCGTAACAGTCTGTACCACTCCAGTGCCTGCCTTCATCCCCACCACTTCCACAGTCACTTGGCTGCCTCCTGTATCAATCTGCAGCCCAGTGGTGGTACTCACTCTTCTTGCCCTTGCTGGAAGAACTGTCATAGTCACTCGACTCTATCTGCTTCTCCTTCAGGTCTGCTTCAAAGCGAGCAAGGTCTGTGTCCAGCCGCCGGATGTGCTTATCGACCTGCAAAGATGACAGTGACCAGGAGTTACCACAGAACAGAGCTCAAAACAGAAAAGACTAGAGAGCACGAGGCTTGTGCTAAGAGCAGAGAAGCAAGAGTGGGTAGGGCCTGAAAGAGATCAAGGTCTTCCAGGACTGCAGGCTTTAGTACAGTCTTTCATACAATAACCACTAGACACCTCCCTTCATACCATCTCGTAGGTCTGCATAGCCAGCTGAACCTTGTCATCCCCAAACTCCTTGCATTTCCCATAGGCCTCTTGGATTTGCTTGAGTAGCCCCAGCTTTTCCTCCGACGACAAAGTCCGTGCATTGCTGATATACTCTGTGGCCAACTTATCGATCTCCGACTTGAGGTCTGAAACAAGTTTACCATTGAATACATAAATACATGTACATAGACACACACACGCTGCAGAGTCCTGTTATGAAAGTTGCGGGTTTCCTTCTCTGCCCTGAGGTCTCGGTGATGAAGGCAAAGGAAAGAAAAGCTGTCCAGGCTGCATGCTTCCTGTCTCATCACAGAAACCAACTCTAATCCTCACCTTCTGTTCTCTGATCCAGATCTCTCATGAGCTGGAAGTTTCTCTGCAGTTCAAATGGCAGGTTCTCAATACCTGCAGAGAAAGAAGGATACATGAAGAAGTCAGGTCCCTGTCTACAACGTCAAAATAAAGATAACTTAACCAGTAACAACACATACAGCAGTCCAGTGATTCCCAGAACCCTTTCCTGGTTCACATTAATGTGCCTTGAGTTGCTGTCAACCATAAAGGAGACAGACTACAAAAACTTGATGTATTTAAGCCAAGAGCACAGTTTTACAGTGCCATGTTAGCAGAAAACTGCCATGCAGAAAAGCCTGAATTAAAAAAAAAAAA
>WBMW01005999.1:416249-451336 GCA_013396635.1 Penelope pileata | reverse complement strand
AAAAACAAAACTTGGATACACTATATTAGAATGAATGACAGTATTACATCCAAGAACTCTCTTCAGTAATAATAAAAAAAAAACCAGCACAACAGCTGGTAAATAACGCCATTTAGTTATTCCTGCACAAAGATGTCAAAACTAAAGTTGATCAAAAGCTAATTCACTAAAAAGTGAGTCAGGTTTATTTATTTATTATAAACAAATGCGGGAGATCCTTTGCAGAGCCAAAGAGCAACTCTGAGACTGGAGGGAACAGTAAACAGCAGTCTTAACCCCCTGTGCTGCCTTCTGCAGCAAAACCTCAGTGCCGTCTGTCTAGCACCTGGAAGGACACTGCACACCATGAATAACAAACATTCGTACAGCTCTAAACGAACAATGCAAAGCTGATAGCCAATTAATTTCCAACGCACTATGCTACTCAAGCCTAGTCATCACCAGATGCTCAACTGACAAAGTTGATAAAAACAATTCTCATTTTGCCATGTCTGTCTAATCAAACTGGGGTCTACTGTCATCGCATTAACCTAAAGTCCAAGCTTGATTGTTGTCACCTTTATTTCTAATTAAAAAAAAAAAATCTCTTGCAAGTTTGTTTCTTAATAAGAAAAAAGGTTGGGGAGGGGCACGAGGATGTGGAAGAAAAGCTCTTCAGAAATACAGCATCGGCATTTCCGCTTCCTGGATCTGCTCCACAACACACACAGCACAAAGGAAGGCATCCCCATGCCTAAACAGAGCTGTCTAACACATTAGCCCCAGCAGTGGTTCCTATTTTCACTGCCACATGCTTCAACAGCAGAGATTTCCATGAAAAGCAATCGCTCAGCAGGGAAGGTCTGCATGCAAAGTTCGTTTGTTTTTTGGTTGTTTATTTATTTATTTTTACAAGTACCAAGCAGATGCTATGAAATTAATTCCTACAAGGGGTCAAAAACAACTGTGGGCTTGGAAACTTTTTCACACAAACAGAACACAAGTTACATATAAAATCCTTCTAAAGCTATTGCTTCAATCGGATTTTGTTGCCATTTCTATTTTAAATATCTGAGAAATGCTCAGATAGCAGGTGTCCTTAAGTACACAGACATACGACCACACGGCGCACACATATCACTTCCTGCATTCAAGGTCAACAGCACAAAGATCAAGTTCTCAAAAAAAGTTAGGAAGCAGCAAAATGAAGGCTACCTGCATATTTGTACATTTCGTATTTCCACGTTTGCCCAGTATGACAGACTTCACACAAGGCTCAAGCAGCCCATGACATTACACCTCTACAGCTCAAAAAAACAACTTAGAAAATAACGAGGAGATAACTGAGAATCATCATTCTTACAAAGGGAACTTGCAGCAGGGATGAAATTCTTAATATCATTCCTTTTTCTTCTTGTAATTCCAAGCCTCGTTGACTCCAAACCTTTCAATTTGTACAGCAAATGGAACACAAGTCTTGCAGCAGCACACTACCTTTCATTCCTCTCCTCCAGGAGAGGTATTCTCTAGAGATAAACAGCATTTGTTCTTGCATTGTGCATAGGATGTCAAATATGCACAAAGTTCATTAATCCTGGACCATCTGAATTCTTGACTTTGTAGCTTTTACAAAGACCAATGTAATTCCCTTCTTTTCCTCTAAAAAAGAATGTCAGTGAAAGCAGACATTCCAACACATACAGTTTTCCCTCAGCAAGGCTAGAAACTGTTAGATACAGAGAACACCTGAGCTAGAACAAAAAACAGTGGGATGCTATTCTCTGGGCAGAATAACGCTAAATGAGGTTACAGCTATGTTTCGCACTGATGCACTAACAGCAGGAGAAACTCGGACAGGAGTTTGCTGCTGCTACAGAACCTGAAAGGAACCGTGCTCTAGTTTTTACAGGTGTTGCTGCAAAAAATGTGCCACCAGCTGTCACTAATGCCAGCACATGCCCTCACATGCCAAGTGTCTGTTCTCCATTTGCCTCTACAAGATACAGCTGCAGTTAAACTAGTTTTAATTGAGCAACGAACCATTTTCTGTGTCAGGCAGTTCTGCTCTCTGTAGCTTAATCCAGAAGCTCTTACCTACCCTTAAAAAATAATAATTAAAGCAAACAAGCAAAAAACAAAGCTCTTAATCATCACAAAATTTATCAGTGGTCCAAACACTTGCTGAAATTGCTTGGCCTATATCAAGCTGACTATCAGACAACAACAGCCCAACAGTCCCATAAAAAAAAAACAAAAAAAAAACCACACACAAACGCAAGATTTAAAACTTCCATTTCCTAATTCTTACTAAAGAATTAGTAAGACATTTCCCCTCCACCTTTCTAAAAAGATTTGTATTTCTGAAACTATTTCCTCCTGCATTTCTCCTTTTCCCTTTAGAATTCATTTACTCTTTCTTCTTATTGTAAGATGCACCTAAGCTTTTCTTAACTAAATGCTGTATATCGTAAAATACTCAGATAATTCTCCAGTTCTGAAATACATCACAGGAGAAAAACAGTCTCCCCGAGAAAGCATGGTCAGAACACCCTACAGATATCTTTGATTGCTACAGAACAGGCCAGTGAAGTGCGGTCACTCAGTCACACACAGGCAACAAACTGACAGAAGAATAAAGAAAAAAGGGCCCCTCTGAACACAAATGGCATAGCAGCAAGAGGAAGACGAGGATGGGGAAGATGCGTTAGCAGGACCAGCAGCTCAGCTCAAAGCATGGACTGTCATTAATGCAACCGCACTCATTTGCGCAGATCACTGAGAGCGGTGACAGCCCCCCACACCCAATGCATTCCTGCCGCAGCAAGGTTATCCTATACTTCAGCACAAGTCTCTGAGCTTTTGCCTCCCCTTCCTTTTCTTACCTTGCTTTCAACTTCTTACCACAAGTTAAATTTTTCTATTCCCTTCTCTTTCCCCGACGCCTACCCCTTCACCATCCCCATTCTTGTCTCATCTCTCTTATTCTCTACTTTCCTTGGCATTCCTTCCACCATTCCTGTTCTTCTCTCACCACATACAGGCATCCACAACCATTCTGTCTTTTCCCTAAAGAACCATGCAGACCCTTAACTCTCACCCTCCAAGAATTAGAATCTACCACCACCCTCCATCCTCGCTTTATTAAAGTCAAAATCCACACAATAAATGTAGGGCTGTCAGCATAGACAAGTCATACTTATGCTACTGAACTCAGATATTAATTGACACACACAATGGAGCAAGCCCATGGGCCTATGCGACTACATAACTTTTGCTATCCTTCAGTCTCTCATTGTATGTCCTTCAGCAGTGCTAAATAATGTGTTTTTATTGTGAGTGTCCAAATTCCTAGAGATCCATGGCACCAAACACTATAGAAATACACGGTGCCTTTCCAGAGACATCTGCACATCTACCGTGTCTAGATATATACTTATGTTTATTAAAGAAAGGTCAAAATACATTTTGAAACACGAACACAGTTGCTTTATTAAACAATACAGATTTCAACAACCAGCTTAAACACCGCATTGCTGACTGCAGTTAAGAAATCCTGCTTGTGACAGACCGACACAACAAGAAGATAAGTTCTTTGCCCTCAGAAATAAAGAACTGGCTGAGATCTCACAGGGGAAGCACATAGGACTTCTCAGTACTTCGTTATTTCAGAATTTTGTAGCATTTGAAGTATAGTGCAGACCAGCTGGCTTGGGGTAATCTTCAGCAACTTCCTATCTTCCTTATTAAGGGGAATGATGTCTTGTATATCTCTCTGCCCCACTTCTCCATCAATATAACCCTTTTAAAGCTCTGGTTCTACACTACTCCATTTATCAGCTTCCTTCACAGTTCATCGAAATTCGAGCCTGAGCATAACGTACCTTTCTCTCCATTCACATAGAGCTCAGCACTACAGCAGGATATGCAGCCTAACTGTAATGTTATCCTCACCAACACCTCTGTAAGGGATAAGCACTACCGCATTTTTACACAGGGACTACTCAGGTGCCCAGTAGACTGAATCGTCTAAGGCATCCCAGGAATTCTGTGGCACTACGTATCCCAAGTGCTGGGCCAGAGCACTGTGTGCTAGTCCAAGGAATGTCTATGTCATGCACTGTCGAAAGAAATAGGTATCAGTCAGCAACAACAGTTGATGCGGTAGCCACAGAAACCTAATATTACCCCAGAAGAGTGTATCCTTTTTCCTGGGGGGATAGAGGGCTCTTTTTGATTTTTTCTTACATTAGTTCAATAACTACAGTATTCAGGGCTAAGACAGTAGGCAATGTTGACAGTCTCACACAAGGAATCTTTATCCCAATGTTCAAGATCAACTGTGATTTCAGAAGTTTGCAGGATATGGAAGACTGACTTGTCAAATGAGACTTGCAACACTCAAGCATTTTCAGTCTGTTACAGACCTCCAAGAGCAAGGACCACCACAAAAGAGATCACAGGGATGTTTGCCAAAATGGTTGCTCAGATTTGCTTTTGGTGAAGTAAAGAACTATGGAGAAAATGCAGAATGTTTTGTCTTGTAAAACCATTTTGCATGAGCTCTGACAAGAATACCAGTCAACAATAAAACCTATTCTAAACAAACTGTCCATTAACAATAGTAATGTATTAGCTTAGAGGGGGTTGCGCCAGTAGCTTTCACACAGAAACAAGTGATGCCTATGAATCACCAAATCCTTTCCCTTTCATGAGATCTTTTGTAATTTTCCACAGACCATGTGTACTGCATCACAGATGCAACTAATTCCAAGTCTCATAAAGGTGAAAGGCATCTTTCAGTATGCCATACTAAAACAGTGTTCAATATTTAAACAATTTAAGAGATGCACATACATGAAGTATAATGTGAGAAGATTTATAGGGAGAAAAAGGAGGGTATGGCCACAGGCTACACTGGGCAGAGGGTAGGAGACATTCCCGTGCCAGCTGAGGGGGAAGTAAGATTACTTTCAAGAGGGTGTGAGCTGCTACTGTTGCTCTGTGCTTATGCAACCTAAGTTTTCTAATACTGATGAGCCTTCAACTGGTGCATCTCCGTGTGCCCACAGAACAGAAGGAGCAAAGGAAACTTGATGCCTCCCTAATCAGGGTAAGCAATAAATAAATAAAATTAAAAGGGAACCTTCCCCAAAATTGACGACACATTAACTTACCAGCTGAAGACTCCCCATCTAAGTGTGCAGTCTCCATCATCCTCTTCAACGAGGCAGTTATGTCCCAGTGTCTGCTCCTGGAACAGGTCCTGACTGGTGGCCTCCAAGAATATCAAGCAGCCATTGGAGCAGACAAGTCAGCAACATCCTTCTGCTTCTTGTGCTCACCAAGGCTACTGCTGATGACTCTCTCAAGTGTTTAGATCTAATTTAGACCAAATGTTTGCAGAACCTAGATCTTCAGAGGTTTGGGGTGGGAGAAGCTGGAAACATTTTTTATTTTTATTTTTTTTATCATTCCTTACCATCATCTTACACTAACAAAATAGACCAGCTCAACTATAATGGAAATTTGAATTTCCTTCCAGTCTGGTGCATGCTTCCCAGCTGGAACAATAAAAGTTTCACGTTCAACAAGGCAAATAAAGCAACAGCCTCATCAGTTCAAACAGGAAAATATATGGTGGGCGATGATGGCTGGAACCAGCAGGGAAAGTGCTATTTGATTTCCTCATGTCCCTAAAGAACACACCGACAGATGAGACCCTTGCGTTCACCTCAGCTATCTGAGCATGTAGACAGACAAATCCCTAGCAGCAGAGCACAGAAAGGTGAGCAGAGTGCTCAGTTCACAGTAAATTCAGGCACTAGACAGTTGAAGAAAGGTACATTCCTTGGTTCTGTTGTCATAAAAAATAGATTTGTGTGGTGTCACTACATATACTTACTTTATTCTGACGTCATCTATGTAAATAAACATGGATGCACTGACATCGCTCTACTATAAAGATAATCCCTACAATTGTGACACCTCCACAGAGACTTACAGAAAACTATTTGAGGACTGTTCTCTAAATGTACATATTTCAGCAATGCCTAGTACATGCTCTACAATCCTCTTGAAACATCTAAACACGAAGAATACCCAGTGTTTGCATCTCACCTTCCAGAATACCTGCATTTGTCATCCTTCCTTTCTCTCCCTCCAAGTTTCCACTACAGTATTTCTAATCAAGAGAGCAAATATTGAGCCAACACAGTAACTCAAGTCTGACCAAGCACAAACTCTTCTAATGTGTTTTCACGCACATGCAATCACAAAATACTACACTTTTCTTCCTTCTTGTTCTACCTCCATCCCTTTCTAAATCTCTAATTCCTTTGCAACCATAGCTTCCCCCGAACTGAAGTTGCGCTGCTTCCTTGACATGGAGGAAAACACTTCAGGAGCTTGCTTTCTTCCCTCAGAAGCAGACATTTAATGGTTTAGAGACCAGAAAGAGGACAATATTTGAAGAGATGGAAAACTTTTTATGCTTATCTTTGGTCACTAAAGGAAAATGAAGAAAGAGCCACACAAATAAACAATCAAAAGAACAGAACTGCAATAAGAAACGTTCCTCCTCTCCCTCTAATCCTTTGGCTCAGTACTGTCATTGAAAGAACCGTTCCAGTATAATGAAGGAAGGAAGGTGATCAGAGTAGACCAGACATGGAGTTCCTCTGTGAGGATGTTCAGTGCAGAAAGAATTTTTTTTTGTTTTTTGTTTTTTGTTTTTTTTTTTGCAGCAGGAACACCTGCTAGGAGCATAATGTACTTCAGGCAGTCAGGCTTTGCAGTTAAGACCTTAGAGCAAAGGCAAGGAAGAGCATGTGCAATCCTAGGTCTAAAACCAGTTTTAAGTTACAGCAAGGACTTGAAAGCTGCTAAAATACTAGAGCTAAGAAACTGCCAATTTTACTTGTCGTTAACTTGGATCTGTTGTTAACTTGGCTAGCCCACAAAAATCTGGAAAAAAAAAAACTTGAGAGGTCCAAAATAGAGGACTCAAGAAGTTACGAACTGAAGTAACTAAGGCTGTACAGCCTTAGTTACTGTACAGCTTAGTCTGATCTTTTGTGTGTTTTACATTCTGGTTTTAGCTACCACATGGCATTTTCACACAAGCTGTTTCCCATAGCCAACAACTGACCAATGATCGAAAGCTTTATTCTCTTTGCTTAATACAGAGTCACCACATATGCTATCCAAAATCCAATCTGTAAACTGACCTGGTAATCAGCTTTGCAAGGTGCTCATCATTGTGACATGAGAACGCTTACTCGCAACACTGCTGTGGAATATCCCACTTCCCTCACCAACGGAATGAATAACCAAGATAAAGAGATTAAGGCAAGCTAATTGCAAACACACTTCTTGAAATGTCTGAAAACGCCACAAATTTTCACTATTCAGAACTATATTTTCAAAGCAGACTTTGGTTGCATCTATTAGTGTTCTGCACATTTGCAGAAAAACGCTGTGGGAGAAAAAAGAAATCAACTGAAAACTACGTCTACTTTAGATGCTAAAAGAACACAAAAAGAATTTCATTCCAAGAAGTAAATGCAAACATTACTCCTTTTAAAAGCTGACCAAAGGTTCTGGACTATTTATTTGTATCAGTTTTCAGAACATCTTGGAACATTACTCAACTTTTTAAAAATCGATATTTTTTTCTTAATAATATTTAAAAAAAAATAAATGTGAAAGGGTGAGGGGAACACAATGTTCTCAGGCAGGCATGAAACCATGAAAAGACATGGAAAAGCTGATCTGGGATCACCTCAAGGAATTCAGTAAGGGTGCCAATATAGATTAAGTGAGGAGAGAAAATCTTCACAACTTTCCTGACGACTTTTTTTTGTAAGAACATATGTATAATTAGTGAAAATATTTTTTTAAATGATTAAGCTACAACTCGCATCAAATACTTGATGTGGTAGGAGAAAGCATCTTGCATCTATAATAACAGAAAACAGACATAAGATATGTTAAAATGACTTTAAAAAGCTACATAAGGCTTCTGAATGCATTAGAGAACTACCAGCATCACTCATGCAAATCACAGGTGAAGCAATATTTGATGTATTAAAAAAAAGAAAAAAAAAGTTAATCACTTATAAGTGAAACACAGACTGGAAGAATAAAATTGAAAGAAACAGGCCACTAGGACAGCAAGATAACAGTCTGACTGCTGATATATCTCGTCCAGTCTTATGTAGGGTAGTACATTTAGGAGGGAACAATCTTTATTTAATTATTTTTATTTTGCTAAGTTACCAGAAAGAAAGCTAATATTTAATTAATTTGAATCTACACAGGAAAGATACTTAGGGGATACATCAGTGTGACAGTTAAATGGCATTACAGGTGCAACGACAAAATATTGGAACTGTGACAATTAACTACAGACAAGTCACAAAACTGTAACAGGAAAACTTACCAGAAAACTAGCTCACTGAGGGATGAAATAGAGTTTCTTCAACACTAAGTTTAAAATCTACATGATCTGCTTTTCTAAAAGAAACCTTAGACTGAGCACAGCGACTCTCTTACAGCTAGCTAACAAACAGAAATAATGTTGCATATGATATGCAGGATACTAGACAAAAATCAAAGAAGGCAAAGCCACTGTAGCAAACACTTTGTTCCTCCTAACATTTCTTTAGCCATATATTTTAAGTACTATTAGATGGTGCACGTTACCTTTTTTTTTTTTCTAAAAGGCAAGACACCTTATAAAAAACCCCACCAGCACTATATTAATACCTACCTGTAGAACCACACATCTTGGCTGAGATAAAAGCTTGTAACTTTTGCTGCATATTTGTACTTGAGGGGAACAGAAGAGTTCCATGGAGTTCACGGACTTTAGCTGACAGCGACTACGACATTCTGAAACACTTGGCTGTGATGCGAGCACTCTCTAACCAAGCTCAGCTACAGCTTCTTTCATCTCTGACTTAGTGCCTGCCATATCTCTCAACGCTCAGAACTGCACCTTTCTCATCCATCTCCATTGGTTTCGAATCCCATTCTTTAACTACCTCATCTTTGCAGCTCTTAATATACACTTGTGCTCTCCCTAGCAAGGAGGCACCTCCATCCCCCACGCACTTAATCCTCATCCACCCCATTCTTTCCCGTCTTGCCGAGCCCCCAACCTCTCAACAGCCAACTATCCAGCTACTTCCTTATTGAGCTTTTCTTCCTGTCCTTTGCATCCTCCTTCTTCACAGCTCCTAGATCAATATTCTTGCCTGTTCGCTTCCAGAATCTTTTCAGTTTTCATGGTAAAGGTTGTGAACCATAATCAATGATGCTTTAATTCACAATAAGCTTTTGTTCCTGGTAACACATGGAGCACTGCAGACACAAGAAATGAGACCAACACCATATCGGCCTGTTTCCACTTAGCGGCTCTTAAATGGAGGAAACCTGGGGCAGTGCAATATCTGAAGAACCCAGCTCCAGCACTTCCGAGCATATGCAGACAGCAAGAGATTTAACTTAGCCAAGCATAATGAAATAAAAGGCGTTACCAGTAATACCACACTGTAACACATCACCTTCTCCAGTTCTAGCGCTGACATCAGATCAGAAAATGCGTAAACACCGTTCATCCTTTGACGGTGACATCCTTTGACAACCCATTAGTACGTTTCTTCAAAAACAGCTCCTCCAATTAGCTTACTTGGCTATTTTAAGAATGCAAAGGGAAAAAAAAATATTCAAAAGTTGCACCCCCAAAAGGACAGCTTGGTAAAGTTATAAGCAACTTAAAGAGGTATAGTATCATAAAAGGGCTCCATTAGCATTTACCAGCCCGTACTTATGGAGTGCTTTGATCACCAAAAGAACGTTGCATTTTTAAAACAACAGCAAAGGAAGCTGCCGTAACCACTTCCCTACAGGCACAGAAGCTGTCCTCGTCCTCATTCCACCAGCACTCCAGGACCTTTTAACTCAGAGAAAGGCACCGAGACCACCGGTGCTGCCAACGGCCTCACTCCACCGCCTCTGGGGCGGCTCCCGGCCGCTCCTCGGCGCCAAGCCAGACACCGGCAGACGGTGCCGCGCTACGCCCCACAGAACGGAGCTGCTCCAGGCACCCGCAGCAGTCCCCGCCGAGCCCTGCCCACAGCAGGGAAGCTCCGGGCGGGCGGACGCAGCTGCTGCCGCCGTTTCCAAGCGGCCCCGAGACGGCTCTGCGCGGCGGCGAGGTAGGGAGGGAGGGAGCGCGGCTGAGGCCTCATCGTATAGCCCCGGCTTCAGGAGCCCTCACGGCCAGGCGCTAGGCAGCCTGGCGAGGCTCGGAGCAGGCCACGGCCCGGTCAGCCCCCAGGCAGGGCTTAGACCCCGCCCCGAGACACGGTCTGTGTGTCCGTCCCCAGCCGCGGCCCTCAGCCCCGCCCCGCCCGCTCTTACTGTCCAGGTAGTGCTCCAGGTACATCCCCGCCGCCATCTTGGGCCCCAACACAAGGGCACTTCCGGCAGGAGCCGGACGCCGGCACCCCCCCGCGGAAATAGCGTTTCCTCGGCCGGTGAAGCCACTTCCGCCCTTCTTCCCAAGCACTTCCGCTTCGCGGCTGACGCCATTTGGAGCACTGCGGGGGCTGCCCAGAGGCAGGTGCGGGGCACCGGCTCCGAGGCCTCCCGCCAGGGGCTGCGGGGAGCGCAGGCACGGGCTCGGGAGCGGCTCCTCTGTAGCCTTTCGCCATTTCTCCTGAGCCGTGAGGGGGTAAATACCTGCATCCTTCATCTCCACGCTAAAAGAATCAAGCTTTGTCGTTTGATGGCTTACAGAGGTCTCTCCTGGCTTCAGACAATTTCCACCAACCTGTCTGGGCACTCCTGGGGGACAGTCTGGGTGAGGAAGTGCTGTTAGCCTGTTACAGCGCTGTACTTTTCCACCTGCCCTACTTCTTGCCAGCTGTGAGTAACCGCTACTGGATCATAATCACAGTTGGACTTCGCTGTAAAGCAGCAGTAGCACAAACTTAATGTACTTAACAAACCAACAGAGCTGTGAAATGAAGTTAAACATGTGAGCACGCTCCTCTTCCCCTCCACCTTGACAGAACCGTCTTCCTGGCCACATACCACACGTTACTTCTAGATTACAGACCTCTGGAACCCTTCCCTGAAGGGCTGCACAGACAGTGCTCAAGGTTGAGAGGGCGAGGTCACAAATCCAATTAAAATTTTGTCTTATTGCTTTTGGTCTTTAGGATTTACAATATCCATGACTGCTGTTTCAGGAGACAGAGTTAATTTTGCTTTTGTAATCTTTAGGAGGCGTTGAATTTCTTTGGTGGCAAATGTTAACTTTCACTTGCCTTTCTGCCCTTTTTCTTTTTTATTCTCCTGCCAGACTGTATAACAACAGTCATTGTTCAGGGTACCCTGTTGCTAGATACTGTCCATGAGGAAGACTGACCTCGTGCTTCCAAGGCACCATACCTTTAATTTCATGGACCTTCTGGGATTAAGTCTCTTAGCAACCTGCAATACAAGTCTGGAAAGCTGTGGTGAGAATGATTTGCAGCTGTTTGAATTATTGACCGTTCTGCTGATATAAGCTATTTAGTTAATTCAGGGATCCACTGTGTTCTGAAGACACAAATAGTCCTGTTCCTGGAGTTGTTGAAGTTACTCAATATTTTTAATTATTCAAAACCTTTTCTGATTCTTCTCAGTTCTGCTGTGAAGCAGCTGGTTTCAGTTAAGCTCAACATGATTGTTAAGCCTCACTTTGTTTTAAAGTACTTCAAAATTGTTATATAAATTACCCTACACTCCTTGATTGAGAAGGATGCAGCTGTTACATAAAAATTCTACTTCTTATACCCTCTCAAAAAACGAAACCAGAAACCCCTAAAAGTATTGTGTTTGCAGCTACCATGCTGAATGGAGCTGATGTTAAGTAACAGACATTCTTCGACATCACCAATTTCGTTAAGAGACTACCTAGGAATCCCAGCTTATCCTCCGCACCAAGGCTATGGATGTGTCAAACCACTAGTCCACTGATGATGGAAAGAAAAAAACCCTCTGGCTTTGTTGTCACTGCTGATAGAAAAGACAGAGAACAGCAGACACTTGCCTAAAATATAAACGGTAAGCCTTAGCAAAGTGTACAAATGAATCTTTAACCTCATTAACTACCACTGTGAATTTGGAAAACAGAAGGGAGAAGGAATTTTGTACACCCATGTGGCACCATGGCCAGTAGAAGTAGAAACTCTTTTCAATTCAGCAAAAACTAGTTCCTGAGCTCCGAATTAACAAGTTTGCTTTCTTTCTATCTTTGCTTTCCTTAAAAAGTCAAGGTGCTGAGGTTCACAGAGAAGTATGTCTTTCACTTCCAGAAGCATCCTGATCTGTAGATGAGGTGTTACCACTGTAGTTACTGATGAGAGGTGTGGTATGTTTAGAGTTTCTGTCACTGGAAGTTGGAACTGGAAGTTCCAAGAACCATGGACTGGAAGTTGTAGCACTGATACAGGAAGATGCCTCCTGAACTGGAATAGGCTTGAAGTACAGGATTATTTACTGCTACCCTCAACCAGCCTCATATTGATACTTTGGTAACTATTTTAGTAACAAAATACCACATGCTTAGCCCCAAGGGTTTTGTCCCTCCCCCCCACAGGAGATCACCACTTCAATTACATCCTATTGCTGAAGCCGCAAATAACCTCTTAATTTGATGCAGGACTTGACTGTACTTTGCAGAAGGCCTAGGCATCTCACAGAGGGAAGCTAAACAGCCTAGTGAAGTAGTCTAGGCTAGCGGTTCTCAGTCTTTATTATCTACAGATGCCTGCATATTTTCCCTAGGTAATGTAAACATCTGCAGAAAATGTAAGCCTCCAGTTTTTCAGTTAGCTTACAGATCTCTTAAATGTTCTCCAAAGACCACGAGGTCAAGGTCAGTACTTGAAAATGATCATTATGCATATCCCAGCAGGAGGCCTATAAAGTCTGTTAGTTCCCTTTTTACTTTAGAGGTACGCATTCAACTCTTCTCGGTCTTTAATGTTCTCAGTTCACAGGTCCCTGCTCTGCATTTTCTCTGCAGGAAAGAGTAGATTCTCACAAACCTCAGTTGGTCTGGAGCACTTCCCCCAATGTGGTTAATGAGCTTTGCATATGAAAGTGGATGCCAAATGCCCCAGATTGTAACTGTGCACGTTCCAAAAACATACCCTAATTCAGTAGCAAAACTAGGCATAGACTCTAGTTCTTTGGTGTCATGATTTCTTTTCTTGCAGGTTTTTTTTTTTTCATTCATTACATAGACACTACATGGAATAGAAATGTTTGTTGGACCAAGTCACTACATCTCTCTAGTAATTTGGTGTTCTACTATACAGAAACAAGAAACCATGCACAAAAATTTAATCTGTTGTACCTGAAAGGACGATTGAACAGGTACCTATCATGTAGTTAATGAAATGTACAAAGAAATTTCATTCTATGTTCTCAACTGTACTAGTAAACTTGGGCAGCTTTCGGGTACATTACCTGCAAAATCCTAGACATGATATATATCCTTTTGTTGATATAAAGATGATAAAATAATCAATAAAAATATAGAAGACAGGCAGAATCTCATAATAATGTTCTATATTATGAATAAAGTTGGATGATGTAGACAAATCTGTGAAGTAATGAATTATTACCTATTGCCAATGATATTTAGGAAGATGTTTAGTTCTACCCACCTACCCATAAAACATCCTAGAAGTTGCATAGCTAGAAACTCACGATCGAGAATTTTAAGAATTATCTGACAAGCAAATGGAAACAATAGGCTTTCCTTTCAAAACAACTTGGGAGTCTGAATGTGTTCCAGAAGACCAGTAAATACTTTCATTTAAAAAGTATTTGAAAATTAAGAGGGGATCATCCAGGTTGCTTATAAGCCAGTTGACCTAATACTGATTTGGCAAAATCAGTGTGTAATCAATTTGGGTTACACTCAGCTAAGAAAGGAAACATAACAGTATTTAACTGAATGAAAAAGATCTCATAAAAATAACGACATAACCTCTGATGGCAATGTAAGTTTGGTAGTTCAAGGTAACCGTCTAAGACTAACGTAGCAAGACTTGCATCTAAGCACTACACAGCCTGGTCATTCATAAAGGAAAAGAAAGGCAGTTAAGTTCTTGCTACATGATGGAGCCAAGCCTTACTCTGAGACACCTAAACCAGCTTGATTTAATTCAGCTGTTTGGAAAGATGAATACAGCAGCTTGATCATGGTCTGTAACTCATTACAGAAGATTTCTGATTGCAGAAGACTTGAACGTAATGAACAAAAGCATAAGATGACTCTACGAATTTCAAAAAAAAAAGTAAAATGGAACGTCAGTTTCAATGGCAGTGATAAACCACCAAAAGATTTTAATAAGGGATACGGTTGATTAACCATAGGGCTTTAAATTATGAAAGTCTTAAATCTTTCTTGAAGATTGAACTGAACTACAGACCAGCAATACTATCATTAGTCACGGCTGAGATTCCGTTACTGTTTTGTGGGTGACTTTTCCAAATGACTTCCAGCCTACATGATGTTTCCTTTTAAAGCAATGATAATTTGCAAAATCCAGCTAAGTGACAACTGATTCAGTAAAGGACAAGAAGCACCACCACCTTCCAGCAAAGACTCAAGATACAAACTAATGCAGAACTCCAGATTCGATGTTAAGTCTTCTTGGGTACAGACACACAGGAGAAAATGGATTGGCATCACAAAGAAAATATAAAGAATTCAGGGAGCTGAAGAGAAAGAACCACAGGATCTTGTTAGTGAGTGTTCCATTCCTGTGAGTGGAAGTTAAATAATTGAACTGTTGTCAGCTTGAGTGTACGAAGATAAAAAGCCACACTCTGGAAACTTGAGGCTTCCTCTCAACAGGGGCAATTTTGTATGGATGTTATGTTTTGCATCCTGCATGTAGCAACTACACTTTTTAAACTACCCTGAGGCACTTTGAATATGTTCAACAGCCTCAGAAATTCAAAGAGGAAGACCTGATAAAAACTCAAGTGACTGACAAAGATAATGAAAGTGAAGTATTTTCCATTATTTCTACACCAGCAACAAGAGTCTGGGTAAACAGAGAAATAAGAAGTTTTCATTGATTAGGGGGAAAAAAAAGACCTGGAATAAAGTGGCACTTCTGAAACTTGATGGGAAAGCCCATTAATGAAAGCCATTAGTTTCTTCCTGTGTAAAAGTAAAAGTTACAGGAACAGCAGCAACCTGCACAAACACAAGCAACATCTTTGAAATAACTGGTAACAAAAGAATTGTACAGCCTTAAATACGTAGAGGTCCCCAAGCTTGGTAATAACATTCCAAGAAGAGGAAGGATAGAAGACATTAGATAATAACATATCAAGCAAGATAAGGTGATTTCAAGCACCTTTAACACAAACCAAAAACAAACCAAAAACCAAAAACAAACACTGCAAGGAATTTTAACTTGCAAGACAATCCCCAAGGAATTCATGTGGTCAGCAAAATATCCTTCCAATTTTCAAAATTAATTTTCTTAATACAAGAACTGCACCCACAACAAGTTAATTTTTCACACTTCAAGGTGATGCATACAAGACACGATAATGTGAGTGCAAACTGGCAATTTTGTCCTGTTTATATTGAATATGGGCATGTGGAAGAGAGCTACAAGCAGTAATAAACCTGTGCAGAGTCTGTACTTCACAAGCGAACTTACAAGTGAGCAGAATTGTAAACTGAGTTGTCCATAAGAAAAAAAAATGTAAGGCAGAAAAATGTAAATGAAAACTACCATGGAAAATTTATTATATGGCCAAAAAAGTCCTAGTTCCACAACGCTTTGGGTAAAAACTTATTCTGGTTTCAGTGAGAAAGTTTGTGCGCAAGAAGGGAAAAAAGAAAAAAGAGAAAAGGCCAAAATATAACACATGGAAAAGGGGAAGGCCAGACAACAACTGAGACAGATTGGATATTATTAAATAGAGAAAACTGGTAAGGAAAGCTTTGCTTATAAGGAAAGCTTTGTGGCTAGTGAAACTACAGATAATAGGAAAAGGATTTCGGATCTTTCGTTTGCTTTTTTTTTTTTTGTTAAACAGAAAACGATCAAAGAAATATTACCAATTGTACTGACTCATGCTAAGTAAAAAATGATTAAATTGCTAGTGACACAGAACAAGGAAAAATCAGTCAACAAATACTTCTAATCCCATATTCAGAAAGAAACAGAATGTGGCAGTAGTATGAAAATAGCAACTTCTCTCTAGTACCATAGTATCAAAATAGGAAATTAGACAACATCTACTGGGGACATACTTTTAAGTCAGCAATGAAACAGGAGTCCTAAAAGAGTTGACTAACAAGCTCTCTAGCCCATCAGTTCCAATTTTAATTAAACTTGGGATATTAGAGAAATACCGTAAGACATTCATGACAGTATTCCCAAAAGGCAAATGAAATGACTCAATGTCAAAATTAGCCTGAGGCAAAATAATGGAAAAGCTGTTGAGATGAAGAAGGAATGAATAAAGAATAAAAGCTATAATCCAAAAGTTTATGAAATATAGATTTTTGTAGGAAAAAAAAAAAGGAAAAAACCCAAACCCTAATTTCATTCCTTGATGACATCATTATACATTTGGTTTAACAAAGGGGACTGCATAGGTGCAACATACTTAAATTTTTGTAAGGCATTGACCTAGCACCATAAGTCAAAAAGATTTACTGTACATAATCACATACTAAGAGGATTAAGAAATGCCTTCCAGTCTGCAAGTCTCAAAAAGAAGCTAATAAAAAGCTGCACTGAATGATGCTTTTCAAGTTAGTGTACATCAGATGGATCTGAAAGTAAAAAGCAACAACTGATACAGTTTGTGACAAAACTGGCAAAGTGGCACGTGACCTGAGCCATCATAAGCCAGATCAAACAAAATGGACTTTGAGACAGTCTCACGTTAAGTAATCAGGAAATAAGAACTTGGGACCATGCCTGTATAAAGGGGAAAATGCTACACCATGGAAAGCTGAGATTTCCAATGATCTAGAAGATAAGCACCAGATAAGCAGATAATGTGAGCTCCCATATAATGGTGCAAGAAAAGGGCAAATGCAATCCTCTGTAGACTTAAGGCAAAGGGCAGGGCAGCCTTGTCCATGGCACCAGAGCTTGAACACTTAATTCTGAAATGAATGCTTTTACAAGATACTGAAAAATTTGACAAGATGTAGAAATTAAAGACAAGGATAATTCACGGGAAGGAGAGAATCCCTCACAGTGGAAGACTGAAGGAGTTCCCTGTATTTAGCTTGTCAAAAAGCAGTCTGAGAGATGAGGTTAGTGTTTAAATACCAGGCCAGGGGAGAAAGCCCCACTGTGCTCTAAGGCTCTCTGAATCAGTGGGATGGATCTGAACTGGAAGCCAAAGCCAAACAAATCCAAAGGAGAAATCAGATTTAGATACTTAAACAGCAAGAACACAAAGCCCTTGCAGCAGGCTACCAATGGAAGGGATTTGCTGCATCCCTGTGACTCAAAATCAAGCCAATGCATTTTGTGAACACACACTTCAAATACACATTAGTTACTGAGGCTCAGTACAGGATAAATGGGTTGAAATGTCACCTGTAAAATGCAGGAGTCAGACAGCTTCTTTTAGCCTGACCCATGAACCTACAAAGCACTTCAGCCACTTTCAGCCAAACCTACTGACTAAGCATAGAGAAGCAGTTCTCTGCCACAGGCTACATGGGTGCAGAGCTCCAACTTTTGTTGTGCAAACCACAAGGCTGCCCAAAGGCAGGGATGCATTACTCACGGTGCTTGGTGCCTGCAGCAGCGAGATGCTTGTGCTGCAGTCTGGTGCGTGGGGAAGGAACACACGGCACAGGGGCAGGGTGCTTGCAGCAGCACCTTTGAAAAGCCTTTTACACCAATTTATTTCTACACAAGGTGATTAAAAAAAAAAAAAGCCCCTTCTGGTTGTTCATACAGAAGTCTGCGATTCTATAGGCTATGAGTGGGTGTTTTAAAATCCCAACAATGCATGCTTTTTCCCTTGCCTTCTTGTTCTCTTCTGAGTCAGCCTCCATGATCCAAAGAAACTAAGAAGTGATACACAAGACTAGTAGTCATGTGGATCAAAAAAATAAAAATAAAAACAACAAACCAAAAGGGAAGGAGAATTGAAGACAAAGAGAGAGGGAAAACAAACAAAGATTGAAAATAAAAATTTGCCAGGATAATGTGTTTTATAAACACAGAGATAGAAACAGTTACAGCAAGGACAGAGTGGGCCAGGGGTGGGTAATAGATATTTATATATATATATATATATAAATTCAAGGGGCCTTCAGTTTATTCTTGTTGGCTCCCCCTTCTCTTTAGATTGGTCTCTCTGTGGGGATCTTCATCCCTTTCTCTCCACTGTCCACCTTTTGGGGATTCTCTCCCATGATCAGGGTCCAGAAGAGGCCACCACTGCCATGTGAGTCCAGCCCGTCTTGGCAAGAGGAGCCTGGGAGAGCACTCTGGTGGGAGGTGAGCAGAGAAGCTAGCCTTCCCCTGCCACTCGCCGGCTCCTTGAAAAGACTGGTCTATTTCTCCTCCTCCTTCCCTTTGGGAAGCTGGGGGCAGGACAGGGGTGTGATAGTCAGAACTGCTGTTGTTCCACGTTTTGGGAAAGGGAGTAGAGAGAAGGGCAATGATTATTTTGGCAGTCTCTTACCCTCCCTCCATTGCTTTTTGGTTTTTTGTTGATACCTGCAGGCTTTTCTGAGGAGGAAGCAGGAGGGAGAGAAGTATAGGTTGCTAGGACATCATCCACAATGGGCAGGAAGAGCAATGAGCAGGAACCCACATTCCTACCAGCCTTGGCCATCACACTGCTCAGACAGCTGGGAAAGGCAGCAGCCAGTTCTGACAGACTCCTCTCTATTGCTCTCCACTAGGGGAGAAGAGAAGAAAGAGTGCAATACTCCATAGCCCTCAGGCAGTGTAGGCACCTGTCCAGCCCAGAGAACATCCCTCACCTCTCCCCTAACACTGGTCTCACCTTCCACTGGGAAAAAGGTTTCTCCCATCCAGTCCTTGGGCAGGACGAGCAACCTCTCCTCTCTTTCACAAGCAGGAGAGACGGGAATGGATATTTCTCTCTTAGACACTCAAGGAAATCCTCAAAAAAACCCATCCAGCTGTAAACCCTCCCACATCCTTCAGTGGCCCACTGAAAATGTGTCCAAGCCCCTGTACATGCTAGACTGTCTCTCTATCCCATCCACCATGCATGTCTCAGCATCTCCCCACTCCCTTCATACACATCCTACAGTGAGAGAAGTCAAAACAGGGGCCTTTCTTTGGGTTTAAAAGGAGGGGCTCTTGTATGAGGAAGTGATCCCAGCACAGGAAAGGGGCTCTTGCACAAGGAAGCATCCTCCTACCAGGCAGGCTGTTGCACAGAAGGAGCACCCCCTTGAGAAAGGCTGTTGTTCAAGGGGCTGCCATGAACAGGGTTACATGGCCAGAAGAGGCTGCTGCAGGAGGAGAGGCCGGAGACTGTTGCACGAGGAGGGCCGTCGCACAAGCAGTGCCCCTGGGCACAGGGTATGCACAAGAGGCTTTCTGCTCCCTGGGTTGAGGTCTCTCTAGGAGCTGGAGAGATGCTCCACTTGGATGGCGCTGGTGCTGACAGTGAGGCAGATGTCCTTGTGATGCTCTGAAGTCTTGTATGGAGTCAGGTCAAAGGAGCACTGGGGGGGAGGGTTGGGTTGATTAGTGTCTCCAGAAGGGCCCCCTGCTGCCCCACCTCCCTGTGGCTGGAAGTGCTGCTGCTGCTGAGAGGCCTGGGCTTGGGCCTGAACCACCTGCTGCTGTGGGTCAGGGATGTTGTGTTTCCGCATGTGCTTCATCAGGTATGTCTCCTGCAAAGGGAAGAATGGCATGAGAGGTGGGAATGACTTTCACAAAAACCAAAGCAACAGGGTGGGATACAACAGCTCATGGGGCTGCTCCCACGGGACTTGAAGGCTCTGCTCCCTGGGAGGTGTTTCCACTTCTGCTACCTCTCAGGGAGCCAACACTCACCGAGGTGTAGGCCCGGCTGCAGATGGAGCAGGTATAGACCTTGGCATGTTTCACCGTGTGCGTAGCTAGGTGTACCTCCAACGAGGCAGCATCCGTGTACGCACGGTGGCAGTTGTGGCACTTGAAAGGTTTGTCTTTGTTGTGCTGCCGTCTGTGGGACTAGGGGATGGCAGCAGGGCGAAGGANAAAAAAAAAAAGGAAAAAACCCAAACCCTAATTTCATTCCTTGATGACATCATTATACATTTGGTTTAACAAAGGGGACTGCATAGGTGCAACATACTTAAATTTTTGTAAGGCATTGACCTAGCACCATAAGTCAAAAAGATTTACTGTACATAATCACATACTAAGAGGATTAAGAAATGCCTTCCAGTCTGCAAGTCTCAAAAAGAAGCTAATAAAAAGCTGCACTGAATGATGCTTTTCAAGTTAGTGTACATCAGATGGATCTGAAAGTAAAAAGCAACAACTGATACAGTTTGTGACAAAACTGGCAAAGTGGCACGTGACCTGAGCCATCATAAGCCAGATCAAACAAAATGGACTTTGAGACAGTCTCACGTTAAGTAATCAGGAAATAAGAACTTGGGACCATGCCTGTATAAAGGGGAAAATGCTACACCATGGAAAGCTGAGATTTCCAATGATCTAGAAGATAAGCACCAGATAAGCAGATAATGTGAGCTCCCATATAATGGTGCAAGAAAAGGGCAAATGCAATCCTCTGTAGACTTAAGGCAAAGGGCAGGGCAGCCTTGTCCATGGCACCAGAGCTTGAACACTTAATTCTGAAATGAATGCTTTTACAAGATACTGAAAAATTTGACAAGATGTAGAAATTAAAGACAAGGATAATTCACGGGAAGGAGAGAATCCCTCACAGTGGAAGACTGAAGGAGTTCCCTGTATTTAGCTTGTCAAAAAGCAGTCTGAGAGATGAGGTTAGTGTTTAAATACCAGGCCAGGGGAGAAAGCCCCACTGTGCTCTAAGGCTCTCTGAATCAGTGGGATGGATCTGAACTGGAAGCCAAAGCCAAACAAATCCAAAGGAGAAATCAGATTTAGATACTTAAACAGCAAGAACACAAAGCCCTTGCAGCAGGCTACCAATGGAAGGGATTTGCTGCATCCCTGTGACTCAAAATCAAGCCAATGCATTTTGTGAACACACACTTCAAATACACATTAGTTACTGAGGCTCAGTACAGGATAAATGGGTTGAAATGTCACCTGTAAAATGCAGGAGTCAGACAGCTTCTTTTAGCCTGACCCATGAACCTACAAAGCACTTCAGCCACTTTCAGCCAAACCTACTGACTAAGCACAGAGAAGCAGTTCTCTGCCACAGGCTACATGGGTGCAGAGCTCCAACTTTTGTTGTGCAAACCACAAGGCTGCCCAAAGGCAGGGATGCATTACTCACGGTGCTTGGTGCCTGCAGCAGCGAGATGCTTGTGCTGCAGTCTGGTGCGTGGGGAAGGAACACACGGCACAGGGGCAGGGTGCTTGCAGCAGCACCTTTGAAAAGCCTTTTACACCAATTTATTTCTACACAAGGTGATTAAAAAAAAAAAAAGCCCCTTCTGGTTGTTCATACAGAAGTCTGCGATTCTATAGGCTATGAGTGGGTGTTTTAAAATCCCAACAATGCATGCTTTTTCCCTTGCCTTCTTGTTCTCTTCTGAGTCAGCCTCCATGATCCAAAGAAACTAAGAAGTGATACACAAGACTAGTAGTCATGTGGATCAAAAAAATAAAAATAAAAACAACAAACCAAAAGGGAAGGAGAATTGAAGACAAAGAGAGAGGGAAAACAAACAAAGATTGAAAATAAAAATTTGCCAGGATAATGTGTTTTATAAACACAGAGATAGAAACAGTTACAGCAAGGACAGAGTGGGCCAGGGGTGGGTAATAGATATTTATATATATATATATATATAAATTCAAGGGGCCTTCAGTTTATTCTTGTTGGCTCCCCCTTCTCTTTAGATTGGTCTCTCTGTGGGGATCTTCATCCCTTTCTCTCCACTGTCCACCTTTTGGGGATTCTCTCCCATGATCAGGGTCCAGAAGAGGCCACCACTGCCATGTGAGTCCAGCCCGTCTTGGCAAGAGGAGCCTGGGAGAGCACTCTGGTGGGAGGTGAGCAGAGAAGCTAGCCTTCCCCTGCCACTCGCCGGCTCCTTGAAAAGACTGGTCTATTTCTCCTCCTCCTTCCCTTTGGGAAGCTGGGGGCAGGACAGGGGTGTGATAGTCAGAACTGCTGTTGTTCCACGTTTTGGGAAAGGGAGTAGAGAGAAGGGCAATGATTATTTTGGCAGTCTCTTACCCTCCCTCCATTGCTTTTTGGTTTTTTGTTGATACCTGCAGGCTTTTCTGAGGAGGAAGCAGGAGGGAGAGAAGTATAGGTTGCTAGGACATCATCCACAATGGGCAGGAAGAGCAATGAGCAGGAACCCACATTCCTACCAGCCTTGGCCATCACACTGCTCAGACAGCTGGGAAAGGCAGCAGCCAGTTCTGACAGACTCCTCTCTATTGCTCTCCACTAGGGGAGAAGAGAAGAAAGAGTGCAATACTCCATAGCCCTCAGGCAGTGTAGGCACCTGTCCAGCCCAGAGAACATCCCTCACCTCTCCCCTAACACTGGTCTCACCTTCCACTGGGAAAAAGGTTTCTCCCATCCAGTCCTTGGGCAGGACGAGCAACCTCTCCTCTCTTTCACAAGCAGGAGAGACGGGAATGGATATTTCTCTCTTAGACACTCAAGGAAATCCTCAAAAAAACCCATCCAGCTGTAAACCCTCCCACATCCTTCAGTGGCCCACTGAAAATGTGTCCAAGCCCCTGTACATGCTAGACTGTCTCTCTATCCCATCCACCATGCATGTCTCAGCATCTCCCCACTCCCTTCATACACATCCTACAGTGAGAGAAGTCAAAACAGGGGCCTTTCTTTGGGTTTAAAAGGAGGGGCTCTTGTATGAGGAAGTGATCCCAGCACAGGAAAGGGGCTCTTGCACAAGGAAGCATCCTCCTACCAGGCAGGCTGTTGCACAGAAGGAGCACCCCCTTGAGAAAGGCTGTTGTTCAAGGGGCTGCCATGAACAGGGTTACATGGCCAGAAGAGGCTGCTGCAGGAGGAGAGGCCGGAGACTGTTGCACGAGGAGGGCCGTCGCACAAGCAGTGCCCCTGGGCACAGGGTATGCACAAGAGGCTTTCTGCTCCCTGGGTTGAGGTCTCTCTAGGAGCTGGAGAGATGCTCCACTTGGATGGCGCTGGTGCTGACAGTGAGGCAGATGTCCTTGTGATGCTCTGAAGTCTTGTATGGAGTCAGGTCAAAGGAGCACTGGGGGGGAGGGTTGGGTTGATTAGTGTCTCCAGAAGGGCCCCCTGCTGCCCCACCTCCCTGTGGCTGGAAGTGCTGCTGCTGCTGAGAGGCCTGGGCTTGGGCCTGAACCACCTGCTGCTGTGGGTCAGGGATGTTGTGTTTCCGCATGTGCTTCATCAGGTATGTCTCCTGCAAAGGGAAGAATGGCATGAGAGGTGGGAATGACTTTCACAAAAACCAAAGCAACAGGGTGGGATACAACAGCTCATGGGGCTGCTCCCACGGGACTTGAAGGCTCTGCTCCCTGGGAGGTGTTTCCACTTCTGCTACCTCTCAGGGAGCCAACACTCACCGAGGTGTAGGCCCGGCTGCAGATGGAGCAGGTATAGACCTTGGCATGTTTCACCGTGTGCGTAGCTAGGTGTACCTCCAACGAGGCAGCATCCGTGTACGCACGGTGGCAGTTGTGGCACTTGAAAGGTTTGTCTTTGTTGTGCTGCCGTCTGTGGGACTAGGGGATGGCAGCAGGGCGAAGGAAAGAGAAAGCAAGTGCAGAAAAGGAAATGAATATTAATACTGGAGATGGTTTTACTTCTAACACTCCCTTCCAACCACGCTCTGAGTCACCCAGGCCCCAGTATGCTTGAGTGAGGTACACCTGGCTCCCAGTGCAGGACACAGCGCTTCTCCCTCCAGCCTACCCGCTACATCTTCCCCACATGCACCTTATCTTCTCAGCCATACTAGGCATTTGAAGAGCAGAGTCTTCTAACTCTCCACAACATCCATCTTCTCAGTCTCCATGCAATTCTTTTACTCTTTTCCTCCCCCCAATTCTCTTCTGCCTCTTTTCACATTTACTCCCCACACCTGTCAACTGTCAAAGCAAGATCTCCTTTAACTGCTGAGAGGCATTTTGCCATTTGGCATTTTCTACAGTTCCCCTCCTCCATGATACTGCAACAGGACACATCACCTTTCCTTCCCTAAATCTCTATTCTTACACTCATTTCATAGTAAAACAAGCAAAAAAAAAAAAAAATCAGATACCGAGATTTTATTCTACATGTGACGTTAAGAAAATGTATTGCCCCAGCTATGTTAGAAAACTCTGCAGAACAGATAGGACTAACGTTACTAAGGTCTCACTGCTTTCAAGTCAAGCTCATAATTTTACAGGATGCAACTGTTTATGTGACTTATTTGGGTCACTAGTGCCACAAGAGCTATGAATCTCTCCCCCACCCAGCACTTCAACATTTCTGTGTTCTTTTACTCTCCTCCAAGCTGCCCCAATTTCTTCATCGCTTCCCATCTGACAGCTGTATTTGCCACCTCCCACTGTTGAGCACGACATGCCCATCCCCTTACCTGCAGGTTGGAAAGCTGGGTGAAAGCCTTTTCACAACCAGGGTGAGCGCATTTGTAGGGTCGGTCCCCAGTGTGGATGCTGTTGAGGGAAAGCACAAATGGGAGACATTGAGCAGGCAGGCAAAGCAGACTGCCAGGGCCTGATGCTGTGATCAAATCTCAGCCACCCAGGAGCGCAAGGATGTGGATGATGTTGCCTCCTGATGTTGTTCTATCTGGACAAAAAGAGCTCTGCCCAGCTCCCATGTCCGGCTAGAAGTTAGAAAACATATGCAGTCAAGCAGAGTTCAGAATGTGTCTAGGACTGAGGAGGAAGAGCTTATGAATGGCTGGCCAGCTTGGCATGTGGACCACCTGAGAATGGGTGGCGAGAGGTCTGGAGGACCAGGCACCCTGCTCCAAACTCAGGAGTGCCATACGACCAAGAAGAATCCATTCTGCTTCCACAGTACCAACCAAACAGCTCTTTTCCTTCTCAGGGTACACGCTCCAGCAGTTCTCACTTGATATTATTCACGTCCCTGTCCCCCTGCAATGCCAGAACAAGCTTCCACACACTCAGTCCAACACCCATGGTGCTGGGCTGGGATCCCCTACGGCCAATGCCTCTCACTCTATTGCTCTCTCTCTCTGTGCCCCCCGCGGTGCCAGACCAAGGATGCCCAGGGACAGCACGTGCCCACCTCTGCCCTGCCATGGTCAGTGTCTCCTGCGCAGCCTCCACTCCGTCCACTCTGCTGGGCCACCTCCTTCTGTGGGTGCAGCTGGCCATGTCCCCTGCCCGCCCCCCGCATGCTTGGCGCGCGTGTGCTCCACAGGTGCATGCCGGCAGCGCGGGGGGGCAAGGGCCGGGCCCCCAGCCTCCTCTGGCCCTTACCGTGTGTGCTGCTGCAGGTGGGAGAGCTGGCGGAAGGCCTTCTGGCAGTAGCTGCACGTGTAGGGCTTGGCCCCTGAGTGGATGCGAATGTGCTGGGCCAGGTAGGAGCTGTTGGCGAAGCTCTTGGAGCAGTGAGGACACTTGTGCGGCTTGACAATCGCCGTGTGGAGCTTGGAGTGGATCCTGCCGAAGAGGAGGAGGAGCAGCAGCAGTTGGACACGACCGCCATCTGGCTAGTGCTGATGGAATGAGGGCACAAAGGGGGTGGGACAGCACTGCTATCTGCTACACAGAGGAACTCCAAACACAGCATGAGCTTGCTCGGCCTCAAACTGTGCTCCCCTTGGATTCAAGAGACCATGGTCTGTCCGCACCGGGGGAGGATCCAGAGAGAGGAACTATAGAGTGTGGACTGAGGGGCATTGGCAGAGCTGTGTGTGGGAAGCCTATGGCTGAAATAGCAGGGGGCTGTAAGCCTAGACTGAGATGTTTGGCAGAACTATGCTGGAGTGACAGGGAATGCCCCACTCTACCCTAGCGCTAGCAAAACGAGCCCTACCTTCTGTCAGAAGATGTCACTCCATTGCAGACACCCCTCAGAGTAAGCATCACTAACATCTGTGCACACCCAGCCCCTCACAGCAAGCAACAGGTCTTAACGTGTCAGACACCACGACTGGTTGTGTCGAAGACATGACCAGCCCGTGGAAATCGGTTAGGTCTCCCCAGGCTGAGGGTGCTCACAGCATGCTGGGATGACAACAACATGCAGTGCATAGGGCCCCCAGCCTCCTCTGGCCCTTACCGTGTGTGCTGCTGCAGGTGGGAGAGCTGGCGGAAGGCCTTCTGGCAGTAGCTGCACGTGTAGGGCTTGGCCCCTGAGTGGATGCGAATGTGCTGGGCCAGGTAGGAGCTGTTGGCGAAGCTCTTGGAGCAGTGAGGACACTTGTGTGGCTTTGTCTCCGTATGGGACTTGGAGTGGATCTGCATCTCTGACTTGGAGTAGAAGGTCAGCGAACACATCCGGCACCTGGGACCGGGGTGAGGGGAAGAGACAGTGTCATATGGGGGCAAGCCCCAATATCTATCAACTGTAACTGGAAGAGCTCTTCCACACTGAGTGAATAAACAATATTTTCTCACTATGTGGTTCTGGGGATGTTTCACCTGGGACATTATGCTCAGCTGCAAGTGCTCCAGTTCCAGAGGGACAAACATACACTAGGAGCTAGCAGATGAGACCAAACGATACCTTGCAGCCAGACAAGTAAAGGTCTTGGAAGAACCACAGAGATTATTTATTTGGCTTACAAGGGAGGCAGGGCAGCACTTTGGAAATTTTACAATAGCAATCTGAAGGGGACAGGAATAATAATTCCCAGACAAAAAACATTTTGTGCATCTATCATTTATTTCAGCCAAAAAAGTTGGAAAACCTGAAGATACCAGGCTAAGGTTTGTCTTCAAAACAAAAGTTAATTTCATGTACTGCAAAGTCTGCAAAAGCAGTTAGGACCAAAACCACTTAACTCTGCTCCCATTTTTGGAAAGACGCTCATGTATTTTGAAGACAATGCTGAAAGTAACAACAGTGCTGCCTTCCTAGTTGATTTCACAAAGATACTCTGCATATCAAATCAGATATTTCACTGGTCTAATTGGCTTTCACCATTTCTACCCTTACTAATGCTTGAAAATGTTTTGTCTGGGAGTTTGGACCCATCTGTTCCCATAATCACCATAAGCATGTTTGGTAACACAGATTCTTTGTAAGGGAGAAGTGTGAATCTATCTGCTGTGGATGCTGCTGTTAAAAACTGCTCCTCTATCATAACACCAGGTTGTTAAGAGAATATTGCACTGTTATGCAATTAAAGATGGTAAAAGCTTTTGTGATTGATAAAGTGACAGAGATAGATACTGCGTCCAAGTTACTGGACTTTCTATCTTCCTTCAAAAGTGTGTGCCAACATGAGGCAGAGTTAAGGTTTCTTTGAACTTAAGTTTTTCCATTTGCAGACTTTTCAATTAAGACAAAAAGGAACCTGCACTTGGAACTCCCAGAGTTACAACTGAGGGAAAAATTCCTCCTAGAAGACCTCTGTCCAACCTTCTGTGGTGCATTGATTATGTTTTTGTCTGGGAATTTCCTTAAGCTTTACAAATGTTTTAAAAGACTGCTCAGTGACAAAAGTCTCTGCAGGTATTATATACCACAGAGTGCTTATCCTGCTCTTCCCCACATTCAAGTATTTATTCTCCTCCTAGGAGGATACATCATTACATTTACTATTGTGGCTATTTATGTTGGAGCCAGAAGCCTTTATGAAGTATGCGGTCTAATTAGCACATGTAATGTAGGCAATATTTATCCAGCACCTACTTTAACTTCCACGGGCCCTTCCAAGCCACAGCCTGAATTTGAGCCATTTAACTGGAAGCTATGCCTCCCTAGCGAGCACTCTACCACATACCTGCCACAACATTTTTCTTCTCCCATCACTATTCCTTTACATTCATTATCACTTCTAACAGTTGTTCCCACATTTCCTGCCTTTATTTTCTCTTATCTTCTTTTAATTGCACAACTGAACACAACACACAAGTTAAACACACCCTTAACATAATTCCCCCCTCACACACACAATACTTTCTGGAATCAACGAACAGAAAAGCAAGCTGGCTGTTTATCCCTAGGTCTATTAGAGATGCAAGGATCAAGAAGGAACATCAGGATCATCTTTTAGAAAAAGTATGTTTTGGTTTATAAACCCAAGTATCTCCAAATACTTGTCCAGTTTGCTCCAGACTATATGAAGCATTTAAGCCTAGTCTTGAAGACACCATATGCATTTTGCAGTTATGAAGTTGTACTCAGACGATGAGGACTGTATCCTTGAAATAAACAATGCCAAAAAGAACTTTGAAGTGAACACTGAACTGAAAAGTACCTCCAAGTTGCCAAGTCCAGTTCCTTGCTAATGCAAGGAATTAAGCCATAACCCTATGCATGACTTTATCAAGCTCCTTCTCAGTGGATGCTTATTGCCAGTACTCTTCAGTTGAAGCCTGCTCCACAATATCACTCTGTGAGGAACCATTCAATTGAGAACAAGCTCCCAGTGCAATATTGAGCTAATACGGCTAATTGAATCAAAGAGGAATAGTGGGTATCGTCTTTGTAACTGGGAACGGTGCAACTGTTCTTACAACTGCATGTCTAATGCTGAAGACTACATAGTCAACAGTTACTGAAAGACCCAGACAAGTTCAGAAAACTGAAGAATGATGGTGTGTGGAAAATATCCTTCACAGTGAAGATACATTGAGCCCAGTCCATCTAGGTTTGGAGGAAAGGTTAAAAGACTGGTTAACATCCATATAAATCCACGTAGAGAAAGACAAATTACTACAGGCTTGGTTTATGCAGCAAAGAAAGGTATCAAAAGATACAATAGCTGACAGCAAAAGTTAGAAAAATCCAAGAAGAAATAAGATCATTTCAACCATGAAAATAATGCATCTTTGGAACAACACTCTGAGGCCGTATTATGGTCTCAATCACTCGGCACCTACAATTAATATTTTTAGAATTCAGCAACCTGTCTGCGAGTAATACTTTTCTAGACGTTTAGCCCTAGTGTAAATACAATGCTGGGAACTAATCTCTTCTGTGCTGTACATGCCCATATATTTTAAGCAGTCTATTCTTTTTTGAAAAATTCATGAACTTTACTATGTCATCAAGTCCACGCAGTCCCACCCATTAAGTCTGAAATGACGAAAAGACATCTAGTTTATTTTCCATAACATCTGCACGGCAATGCCTTCACTTATTTGCTTTGCCAGGTATCTGCCTTCAGGTCAGAAATTCCCTAGAATAAACTTTAATGAAGAGAAACAGGCAATGTTCTTCCCCATTTTCAAAACAAATGTATAAAGAAGGTATTTCAAAACCTCTCTGGAACATGCATAAGAATGAAAGATAAATCTGAGTGTCAAGAAAAACAAAACAAACAAAATACCCTCCTCACTCCCTCCCCCCCCCAAAAAAAACCCCATCCACGCCCAGAAAGTAAAAACAAAACATCAAACCCCACTTGTCTGAATGTAGCAGCTGTAGACATTTCAGCACTATTTTTAAAACAATATTAAATGAAAGTCTTGCAAGGACTCATTTTCCAATAATCTAACTAGCATCAGCCCTGAGAGGGCGGGAATGTTATGTAGCATTAACAAATTCATGAGCATTATGAGCTAAAAAGGCCCTGAAACACAGCAGAAAGCTGCATCTCAGAGCGTTTTGTATTATGTGGTCGCAGGCATTTTCACAGGAACAAACGATCCATTTAATTAAGGACTTTGCATTTTGCCTGAGACTACATCAAATATTAAAGGGGAAGATGTACCCAGCCCTCTAGTGGGTAAATATGGATTCAAAAAAAATGTTAAATCTATATGGGTAATGAGGACATCATATCTGACACTTGCAGTGTTTCAGCATTCTACTTCAGTGAAATTCTCCTTGCTGGGGAGAGGAAAAGTTGGGAGCGCTGCCTGCTAAGCAACAACACAGTGCTACATGAAATAATTCATCTTTTTTGTTAGTATGCATTTTTAATCTTTTCTCCCCATTGTGCTTCTGAACTGCTACTACCTTCCAATGTATTCTGAGAGCACGTAACAGAAATGAATGCAGCATTCCCATCGAGAGTGTGACACAACATCCTACAACTGTTATGGCTCTGCAGAGTTAGCCAAAGAGAGCAAACTCTTAACACAGAGGTGCATTTCTTCATATAAACCGTTAATTTAATACTCGTTAATATACTAGAGAACAGAAGTAACACTTTTCAGTGTTTGTAATCCTTTCTTTTTAGAGGGAATCTACAGAAATAAAGTAGACAAAAAAACCGCATGTTAAGACTAACACCCTCAAAAACTATGAAATGCCAGCAAAAAGTGGATGTACAATTCTAATTCTGCTCCCACATGAAAATCATCATGATGAGTCATAAACAAAATTATGCTTACAGCAACTAGACTACAACTTTGAGGCACACAGTGCCATGTTCTTTCTACTTTTCATGGAATGTTCTGCCTCATTCATCAGATGAGGTTATAAGATAAAACAGTATCTGAAATATCATCTCAGTAAAATTTGCCTAACATGACTAACAGCATTTTTCAATCAAGTGCTTAATTAACTGGTATTGCACTTGTAAAAACTATGTAAGCTTTTACATGACTTTGAGAATTCAGTATTCTAGTACCTATTGAGATTGGTCTTAGAATTTAACTGAGTCCTTGCTCTCTCTGTTAGACTACAAATAAGTTAAAAACAACAACAGATCAGGAAGGTCTAAAGTTAAACTAGTTAAATTTAGGCTCCCAGAGTCAACAGATATTTAGCAAGGAAAGAAATTTACTGCCTTTGCAATGCAGAGTTAATGAAGTAACTAATGCAATCATAGCATAATAACGGATGCACGGTGCGTAAGAAATGCTGATTTAACCTTCAAATTCTCCAACTTTTTAAAACTGAAGTTAAGCATTTCCTTATTAATATTTTGTGAGGGGCAGGGGAAGGACATAGAACATTTAAGATACACAACTAGAAAATTTGCATAAGACCTAAATAAAACCAGAATATAAAAACGCCAAATGTAAGCTTATGACTATTGTACACCTGCTTCTACAACTCCACACCCAGCACGATAAAATCATATTAAGAACTTAACATTAAGCTTCTATTTGCCTATTTACACTATTGACGTGCACACTATGAAATCTACCAATTACATTGTGATCCCAGTAGACTTCGTTTTCACAGACCTTCAGTAGCTAGGTAAGACTACAGAAAACAAATATGCACCACTCTCCTGGCACGGCAGTGAATATTTTTAAATGCTCTTACCATATAGCATTTTTCCAGTTCTCAGATTTGAGGGAATTCCTGCCTTTTGTCCATTTTTCCAAATGATTTTTGAAAAATGCCAGACCCAGAATTTTGTAGTACTTGAGGATGCTTCCCAGCATGCTTCCTGTCTTCTTTTAATCACTTGAGCATTTACGCTTTCAGCAATTGCATTTACCTCTTTGTCACAGCCCTGCACTAGGAATGCACGATGTCATTTAATTTCTAGAACTGTTTCCATTGCTTTCCAGGATACTGTTCTCCCATTACTCATATTACTTATCTTTAGATTGAAGATGTTCAACAGCAGCCAACAGGACACTTCTAGAATCACAGAATATCCTGAGTTGGACGGGACCCACACAGATCATTGAGTCTAACTCCTGGCTTCAATCCTGTCCAGGCCCAAATAATTGTTTTACACTGTGTCTGAACATCTAGGTCTCAATCTCTGACTTAGCTGGAGAAGCCATACAGTATTAACCAAGAAACTAAGTCTTCCATTGGGCTGTACTCAAACCACATTTTTCTTGAACAGTTCCAGCTTAACATAGAACTTAACCTTTTTAATTTTTTTTTTTAAAACTTATCTACCAGCACTGCTTCTTCTATCTGTAAGCTGTCAGCTACAATTTTCCACTGACCTCTAAAATCACTGAACAACATCCAGCTTAAGACCTCTACCGATTTCTGAAATCGGTCACCATTAGCATAAATAACCAGCAAGACAATAAAATACAATACACTATAATATCCAATGCTAAAAGTAAAAGAACATAGAAGCCCCAAGAGAAACACTAACAAATCTGAAATGCCAGAAGTAAGGTCATCTAGGTCACCACAGTTTGGCTCTGCAATGCAGGCATACATTCTGATATAACCTTACTGACTGTTTCCACAGAACTGCATCCTTATTATCTTGCACTTAACAAGCAAATGGTCAGCATTCTTCATCACTATTGTGATGTGTACAGTCTTGAGCCTTGCCAATTGAGCCTTGTCAGTTGCATGCAATTCCAACCTCAGAAGGCAGAATCATTCCTCTGTAGGACACCCACAGAAGTATCAGTGCTCCACAAGCACTCATTTATCCCCACAACAACTGTTTATTTTTTCTAATGGGAGTGAGTGACAAAAGACAGAGGAGTGAAAAACAATTAGTAAGACATAGCTACTAACTCTGAGTGGCTAACCCAATACCTGCAAACACTTTTTCTTTTAAAGGAACTCCATACTATATACATTTAAATCACAGCCCCTGTAAGATTTCTGTGCTACAACTGTAAGATGCAATGCTTCTGCAAAGCAAAAAAGGATCCAATGTGTAATAGAGGACTATTCAATGACACTAGAGAAGGGATTATGGTTTTGGGAACACCAAACAGTAATTATTTCAGAATAACTGTCTACGGTCACTTCTAGCCTGCAGCAAATGCAAATCCACTGAAAGCTAGACCTAACTCTCATTTACAGAAGACAGCCTGAACCATGGCTATAGGATACCACAGGAAATCTGTGGCAGAGCCAAACATAACCTACATTGACTAACAGTCAAACACCTTCCCCAAATCATCCTTCTCAATTCTGCAACCCCCACACCGTTTCTCTGAGTAAACATGCAGGACTCAGACAGGCCATCAAGTACACAATAACTGTAAACACATAATCAAGGGTGGTAACAAAGTGCATTGACTCAGTAGGGCCAAATTAAGGTGCGATCAGAGAGAAAGATGTGTGACAGAAGAGTTTTGATGTTCTCACTCTCCCGCTGAAACAGTAGCTGGCCCCAGCATTCCCTTGCACCCAATCATTCCACTGACACATGTAAAATGCGCTAAAATTGAAGCTCATGACCACAGAGTTTTCACTGTTAATTCTTTCTACTTTCATCTATGATGAATTACGATGAGAGCACAAGCAGGCATGCAAACACACAAATACAACATCACAGCAGAAGGGAGAGAACTTACCATAACCCAGGCTTTCACCTGGCTTTCACCCAGGCCTGTGGTCAGTCTTAATTCTGACTATTTCTAACCTTCAAACACAGTACATATACAAAGCAAAGCTTATATGTACTTCTATATATACATATACACACACTGTTTGTACATGTGCACCTGTCCTCAGAGTTTTGAAATCACAACGCTTTTTCAGATTTGAATGAAATTAGCTTAAGTATTTTAAAGTCACTACAAGTCTCACAAAAATATGCAGCTGGGAAAGATGAGAGACCCTCCTGGAGCCCCCTGCTAAGGGAAAGGCTAGTAAGCTCACCCTTGATTAGACATCAGAGAATCCACACGGGAGAGAGCCGCTGGAAACCAGGCTTCATTAGTTCCGCTGCTCACGGAACTACTTGTTAAAAAAAGCAAACAGAAATTCCAACATGTGGTATCGCACTGACACCCATGTTGGTCAACAGCAATCTTAAGAACCACTGCCCAGACCTCTGCCACCACAGCTAGGACGATAAATGATATTTATGGTAGCTTGTCAACTTTTTATAGCATTGGAGGGGGATGAGGCTCTTTGCCAGAGGAGGTCACATACTTGTGCTGACAGCAGAAACATAGCAAAATTTAGGAATATTAGATTTCATATTTCTAGGCTTTGGAGGGAATGTGGTCAAACTTTCTGCCCAATACCTCAAGCTTTGTTCTTCCCTTGCTCCTAGCCTTCCAGACAGTTGTAATCCCCGCTCTCCTGCACCAGGACTCAGCCCCAGGCTCTTTTCCCATATGCCTTATCCTATGTTGCCGTGACTCTTCCCTGTTAGATTCTCCCAGTTACTTAGTACTTCTTTCCTCCTCCCCACAGTTCTATTTGCCTGTCCACATCCCATGCTCTTTTCCCCCCATTTGTTCTGTTAATTCTAGGCATCTCCTCATTTTTCAGCCCCTCACAGATCTGCCCCTTCCTCTTCTCAGTCTTGGCCCTTCTAAGCTTCTCTCTTGCAAATTGGCTCTCCATCACATCCCCTGGTTTGTAGGCTCTAGCCCTAATCATCTCACTCTTGACCCTACCACATTTGAATCAAGCACTGCCTTCTTCCACCTTGCTGTTGTGCCCACTAGACGGGGAGGTTCCTGCCAACACTGTGCACGAAGATTCCCCTCTGAAGCAGAATGAGGACTGTGACTGAAGGAAGTGTGGCCCTTCAGCACTCACAAGATGTTTATCACAGTGGAGAGAGCACACACATAGTGCAGCCTCACATAAACACAGAGAGGTCAGAGCGTATTTAGTTGTTCTGTGGAGACAGATAGCCTGGTCACGGCCCCGATTCATGCAAGTCTCAAATAACATCAACGAAGATAGAATAATCTTTGCATATTTCAACTACTGAAATATGCAGCATCTTAGAGCGTGCTTAACAGATTTTTTTCAAAGCTTATAATCTGACCAAATTTTCAGACAGATGTGACTCACAGAAGTCATAACCCCTCAGATTTCAAATCTATTAAAAAACCAAAAACCAACCAACCAAC
>WBMW01005999.1:344419-408014 GCA_013396635.1 Penelope pileata | reverse complement strand
CCCCAGGCCCCATCCCGCAGCCCGCCCGGCTCCGCACACCCCCAGCGCCGCTGCGGGCGCTGCTTACCCCTCTCACTCTCCCTCCTCTTGCATTTCTCCTCCTTCCACGGCCGTCTCTGCAAACAAACCGCCACGTTACGGAGGCGTCCCACCGTGCGGACCATCCCCCTCCCCCGCCGCCCGCGGCCCCCCGGGGACAGGCCGTGAGCATGGGCTCCCCGCGGGCCCCGGCCGGGACCGTAGGGCCCACACCCACCTCCCCCCNAAGCTCCTAAGCACTGCCAAGTTCAAGCACTGCTGCGTCTTTACAACGAGCACATCTGGATGCACATCAGACCACCCAGAACAGGACGGACAATGCCCCGAGCCCCAGCCTGCCCACAGCAGCTACAGCAGCTCTGGCACTCTGCCCAACACGGGTGCAGCAGCTGGCAGCCGGCTCCGGGAGGGGACCGACGGCCGCAGGGAAGCNNNCTTCCGGAGCGCCGCGGCGCCGGAAGTGCCGCTGCCCCAGGCCCCCTCGGCCCCGCGCACGCCGCATTACCGAGCACCACCCCCCAGCGGCGACCCCGACCCCGACTCCGGCGGCGGCCTCCTCACCGGAAAGAGGAGAGGCGAAGCGCTTCCGGATCAAGAGGCGGAGCGAGCCTCAGCTCTTCCGGGGCGTCGAGCGGAGCGGAACGGCGTCATCGGCAGCTTCTCTTGAAAAAGAGGCGGAGCGGCGGTCGGTGGCCGGCCCGGAGCGGCCTCCCGTCCGTGAGCGGGTGGCCGGGCCAGAAGCGAGGGCAGAGGTGGACGAGCGCCCGCCGGAAGCGCGGGCAGCGGCGGCGCGTAGGGAGCCTGGGCCGCGGGCGGGGCGGAAGCGGCTGTGGCGGCGCGCGGCGCTCACCAGCTCGGCGCTGAGGCCGCTTCCGGCCCAGGCGGCCACCTCGGCGTGACGTGCGCCGTGCGGGAGAGCAGCGTGAATATTCATGAGGAGATGTGAATAATCGCGCTGGCCCCGCCCGCTGCCAGGCCCGTCCTTCCCCCTCAGCCTTGCCGAGGGAGCGGGGGGCTGTTCTGCCGGGGTGGCGACGCCGCGCGTGTCCCCGCACGGGTGCTGCCGGGGGCGGCAGGGCGAGGCCAGGCATGGAGCACAGCGGGGAGCCCTCCTTCCACAGCTGCGTGCGGCCAGCCGCACCTCAGCGCTGTTTTGTTTTTTGTTGTTTTTTTTTAATTTGTAGCCACACACAGCGCGACCCCAGATTGCAGCCCACAGCTGGGTGGTGCGGTGCCTCAGACCCACCCGAGTGTGGGCCGCCTGTGTGGCTGTGCCGCACTGTGACTGAGCGCCCGGCAGCGGTGGTGGCACGGGAGGAGGCACCGGGGTGTTCCTGGGGGAGGCAATGCACGCTTGGAGACGCCCCGCACCAACCCGTGCTGGCTGTTGCAGCTCTGCCCTGGCCTACGCTTGTGTAATGTACGTGCTAAGAGACCTTTGTGTATCGCCTACTTCACTCCACCACGTGTAGTAGGGCTAATTTGGCACTGGAGCCACCTTCCAGGTTAAATTAGGTTCCCTTCTCACCTGTGTTGCTACTTTCTGGGCATTTGGCTGAGCTGTTTCAGTGCTCTGACTTAAAAGAAACTTTTTTTTTTTTTTAATTGTGTGAGTTTTGTGCCAGCTTGGCATGCTGAAGCAGCTTTTCAGAGCCAACATGAGTAAGAGGGTGGGACCAGGGAGAGCACGACTGTAGCAGCCAGCGGTTAGGTTGGCTGGGGCAATCGCAGAACTGCAACATCCGGAGCGCTGGGCAAAGGGGAATCTGGCGGCTGAGGCGGCGGCTGCCTGCCCCCAGAACATGCTGGGGCATTGGTCATCCCGGGCAACACAAAGCTTCCTCCCAGGAGGAGCCAGGATTAGCTCTGTTCTTAGCAGCAGTCACGTGGAGGCAATTGTTGATTTATTTAAATGAAAGGAGTTGGCAGTCTAATCAGTTTGGAAATTAATTTCCTTGTTAATTTGGGGTTTTTGACTTGCTCATGAATATTCACAGATGCTCATCTCTTTTATTTTTTTCCCCTACGTAATTTATTTTTGTGATTGTCAGATCACCTCTGAAGGTGACACTTCTCATTCTGCAACACAGCAAATGAATTCAATCTTACATCTTGGAGGAGGAACTCAGTCCTGGCAGTGGTGCCTCTTGTGCCTCTTCTTTGTCCCAAAGCCCTCTGCAGCCTCTCTGCTCTCCTCCTTCACCTCTGTGCTCTGCCTAGAAAGAAATTAAGCCGAGGGTCTCCTCGAAGAAGAGGCTGGCCCAGGCTGGGTAGCTGGGAGAGCTTGTCAAGATGTCCTACGCCAGGCAAGGAACAGCCATAACTGCCAGCTGAGGAGTGGGACAGTAGTTAATTTTCCTTTACTGTGCCTAGAGTTTCGTGCTTCACTCCCGTAGCACTGCTGAGCACCCTTCAGCAGCACGTGAGGCAGCGTGATTAACATCTGTCACAGGCACTTCATTTCTCTTATCTCCTCTCCTTAGGAGACAAAGTAAAAGAAACAGAGGTGTATTTCTCTGGGGAGTACACCTGATCTGTTCACCGTCTTTCCCAGCTCTGAGTTGCCCCCCTGTACTTATCCTGCCTGTCCTTGTTCCTTCTCTGCACCACTAAATAGCATCCTGGCCTCCGTCCCATGCTTCTCCCCAGTGAGGTGTGCTTGTGTCCCGCATGCTTGTCCTTAGAGCTCCTGGCGTTTCGTAATACTTACTGGCTGGGCTAGCCTGAGGATGGTGCTGGTTGGAAACTCAGGTATAACCACTGCAAGCAGCTCAGTACGCACTGCGGAGCCCCCCAGAGCCTGCATCGGGACAGATTTTTCTTCACAGAGCTCAGCACTGATATGGCCTCCTATGCAATGTGTTGTCCTTGGGAGGGCCAGGTGTTCTGCGAGGGGAGATGGCAGCACAGCACTGCCTGCAGGTTCACCTGGTGCCAGGCCAGGCTGGTGGGTGGGAGTGGGACTGAGAGGATTGAGAGGAACTGGCAGTTATGGGGCAGGACAGCAAGCCAGCAGAGATGTAAAAGCAACTGCAGAATGTAAATGAGCCCCAGAGGGGGTGGGTAGGTGGAAGCTAAAGGTCCCCCATCCTGGGAGCAAGAGCAGGCACCCAGCACAGCCAAGCAACCCCACCTCTGAGGGACTAGCGCAAGACAGGCTCAGAAAAGAAACTGTGGAGAAAGGCACCTGAGACAAAAGCTGCCACAGGAGTTGCTCTCTCACAACCTCTGTTAACAAGCTTTTCAACACAGCTTTGACCCTGGAGGGAGGCAAGCAGAACTCTACACTGCCTGCCTACTCCATCTCCCACCCCTGTTACCTCCTCTGCAGTCATATCTGACTGTCATGTTCTGACTTCAAATCCTCCTTTCTTTTTCTGCTTCCCTGATATCTTCATCTCTCTCTCACCACTCTAACACAAGAGACATACCTCTGGACCTTCCATAGTGACTGCAGACCACTTGCTTGTGGCACCACTGCATGCTCTGTGTTTATCTTCTGTCTGCGTGTTGACTGTGCTGGTCGTGGTGGCCACCTCTTTAACATAGTGTCACGCTGCACCAAGGGGTCCTACTGGGCTCATTTCTAGGGCTGGTCACCTGGCCTGATGTGTTCTGTAATTTACCTTTTTTGGTACTTGAATTCACCAGTGGATGGATAGGC
Source organism: Penelope pileata (assembly GCA_013396635.1). Classification (NCBI taxonomy): domain Eukaryota; kingdom Metazoa; phylum Chordata; class Aves; order Galliformes; family Cracidae; genus Penelope; species Penelope pileata. Next base: position 404,311 of record WBMW01005999.1, on the reverse strand, counting down.
TTGGAGGGGGTGGTGATGTAGTGACACCCATTTTAAGGATGCAGGCTGTTCATTCTTGCCCAAATTTTCATCTGCTTGTGGGACAATACTAAGTTTATCCCAAAGCCAGTATTTTAATCTTGTGAGTACATTTCTCAGCAAGGCATGTTGTCCTCACTCTTTCAGGGAACTGACATCTCTTTGGCAATCGGCTGATTAATTCCCCTGGCAGCGCACAGCAGAGAGCATTTCAGCACGTCATTTCTGGCTTTCTTTCCACTGTGTGGAAATAGATTGCATCTTTCCCTGCTTGGTGAGGTCTCTGGTTAGTGTTGTAAGATTTGAGAAATACACAGTAACTAAGTTGTTGCATGTGCATTATCCTGCACATGCTTACTTGCCTGAATCATGGCATTAGTGGCATCTGCTCTCTTAAGGGCAAGGAGCAGAAACCACGCACCTGGGATGTACTTTGGAACTTGAAGCACACGCAACAATGATCTGCTGCTTCTTTACTGAAAGAAGTAAGTTGCTTTGGAGCTGGGTCTCTGTTGGGCAGGAACATGGTAACCCAGGGCTCTCCTGGGATTCATCAGCCTTAGCCACAGACTGAGTTTGTTCGGCCATTGTGGTAACGGCAATTAGTTACCAAACTTTCTGGCCAATGTGTCATGAATACAAGTCCCATAATTTGGAAAGAAGAAAAGGAATTACTGGACGCATCAAGGAAGGCAGAAGGGTTGTGCCTGAGTACCTTCAGCACAGGAGAAAAACCACACTCATATCAGCAGTGCCTGAGGGGGATCTCAGTGACATGGTCACAGCCAAAGCGTACCAGGCATGCACAGGCAAAACGTGTTCCAGTGGGGTGATAGATCCTCTGTGGCAATAACCCCGACAGGCTTAAATAAATTGATTCTATTAGATCACCTCAAAAGGTCTTAAATATTTTGAGCGTGAACCAACAGTGAGCTTTTCATGCAATGAAAGATCCCTGCAACCTAGGTTGCATTAGCAAAAGTATAGCCGGCAGATAAAGAGAGATTATTATTCCCATCCACCTGACGTGGCATCTGGAAGGTTTCATTGAGGGCTGGGGGTGCAAGATGCATGTCGACAAACTGCAGCACATCCTGTGAAAGGGCCCCGCAATGGAGGGCTGAAGCACGTAACACACAAGGAGAACACTGAGGGAGCTGAGTTTGATTGAGAGAGAAGGCCAAAGGGGCATCCAATTACTGCCTGTGCCTACCTAAGGGAAAGCTGCAGAGAAGATGGAGTCAGAGTCTGAGAAGGAGGCACAGTGAAAGGATAAGAAGCAGAGGATGCAAGCTACAACAGGGGAAGTCCTTGGGAATCTCCACCCCTGGAGATGTTCAAAATATGTGGAGTAAAGCCCTGAGCAACCTGATCTGGCTTTAGAGTTACCCAACTGTGAACAGGGGATGGGCCTAGAAACTTCTGGAGGTCCCTTCCCACTTGATTTTTTTCTGTGAGTTGGTGATTTTGATCTGTGCTGCTGATCTGCTGTCAGCAAACGTTCAGTGTCTTCAGAACACTACAAGCCAGAAGGGTACTGTGCTTGTTTGACACTGTGGAAATGCATCTATGTTGACAGCAGTGTTGGCATTGGCAAAGCCCCTGTGCAGGAACATCTCTTCTCGAGCTGGCTTGCCACCCTTTGTAGCCCTACTCAACCCATCTCCTTCTGTTCCAAGCACGGGCAAATCTCCTAGCAGCAGGATCTGTTTGGTTTGGGGGTGACTCCCTAAGCTGCAACATCTGTATTCTTCTGAACAGCAGCAGTCATGGGAATGTCATTTAAAACAATATTGCACGAGAGAATAGGGGTGGGTGCTTGGCTCACGTCATCTTCTGTGCTCACCAAAGTGCTGCCAAAGCATCTCTGGGTCTTTACAGCTGCCTTGTGTCATTTTTCAACAGGAAGGATGTTGCTGAAAAAGGTGGAAGAAGAGACAGTAGAGAACAGTAAGTTGTATCAGGGCAGAAACAAACCTCAAGAAGCTCTATTGCATCAAGACTGGAGCTCACCAGCTCACCTCCAAATTTGTGGTTTTACAAAACTGCAGATTTGGGAGCAAAGATTTGCAGCATATCCGTCAAATTCAAGGTAAGTATGCCAGGACTGGAAAAAGGGAGCTATATTTCAGGAAGTGAGAAAACAAAGTACTCTGGGCTGCTGCAAGCCCATTAGTCTAGTCTTAATAGAGCACAAGGTTAAGAACAAATTACAGAAGGAAAACAAAATTAAAGCTACAGCAGTAAGTGGAAAATGGAATCAAATACAGAATAGGTTTATCAACAAAAGCAATATGTGCCCTTAACTTGATCTTTTTCTTTACTTCCTTTCCCTTACCTGGATGAAAAAAAAGAACAAATCGGTAGATGTAATCTCGCTGGATTTCAGTAGGGCATTTGCTACAGTAGAGGGTGGAAGGCAGCCAGATGGGCTGAAATGAAAGGCATTGTTAGAAGCATTTTAGGTGGGTAAAACACTGGGGAAAAGGAGGCAATGTGTTGAGTCAAAAGGGAACTGCCACCATGGAGGAATGTTACTGGCCTTGGGAATAATTCTGTTTGCAGTAATGGTTCTAGCTCAGCAAAAAAGCAGCATGAAAAGGAAGTTCACTGATTAAATGCATTTAGAAGAATTACTCACAGACAGTGTGAGGCCCTGTTCTTTGCTCCGGCTAACAGGAATTTCTCTTATATAAGGAGATTCAGTGGTTAGAAATGACAGAAGAAAGGACCGATCTGTGTGCATTCCTCATTCAACGAGGTGATTATGAAGCACCGATGTGACGTGGTCACAAAGACAACAGCCTTAAAGAGATCATTATGTGAATCTTATTGAGGTTGGTGTTTACAATTTGTCACTCGTATTCAGAAGCCGGCTCAGGGCTGGCAGCAGTGCAGAGGAGCGGCAGTAACAGAGTCTGCCTCTGTGCCTCCCCTGCCCTCTCTGTGGTCAGATGTAGGGAGGGATTGGCTTCTTCAGCTGGGCAGAAGGCTACTCCACCCCACAAAGAGTTTTTCTTTCAAGGGTAAGAAATCAGTCCCAAGCCTAGTACTGTTAATGCAGACAACTGCTTGGTGCCTCTCCTACGTGACATCCAGAAGCTTTCTGAAGAAGGAAGTTTAGACCCTGGAGTTTCAGAAAAGGCTCGGTTTTCTGGAGAGGTACAGAAAAGCCTCTCTGAACTCAGTGTGTGACATGCCTGTGCAGACAGCAGAGACAGGAGGGTTTCATCTTGCGGGTTTTCAGCATCAGGGGAATGGGTGCCAAGCCTGGCTTACACCTGGAGAGAGTTAGTGGTGGTCTAACTCCCAGCTTGCAAGGAGGCAGTGAGCAGAACTCGCTGTGGCTTGCTTCTGTCAATGGTTTCTGAGGTCTGCTTAATTTAATTGAAGGAAATGAAACTGAGGCGAAACCTCAGGCAATCATCTAATTCATCATCCTGACCCAGGAACAAGATTAAGTAAGCACAGCTCATCGCTGACAGATATTTGTTGAACCTGTTCTCAACAGCCTCCAGTGACAAGACTCCTTTGGCCAATCTAGTCCAGCATTTTATTGCCTGAGAGTTAGAAAGCTTTTTTTACCAGACAACTTAAGCCTCCACTGAGGAGAATGAATCTGCTGATTTCAGTGGCCCCATTGGAAATGCCTTTTTGCTCCAATGGTCCAGTCTTCTTGAACCAGCTGTATATACTTTTTGGCAATTACATTCACTTTTTGGCAATTCCAGACGTATTTGTTTCCCTGGTTTGTTTGTGAGAATTTCATGCCTTCTGCTGTATCAGAAGTCTCGAAGTCAAGACCTATCACATCTACCACATCCCCCAAGTCTGCCAGGCCAGTTACCCTGTCAGAGCTAGATGGGCTTGATGTGATCTTCCTGATGAATTGACGTCAGAGGGTTCTTTTCAGTTTGAAATATGCGTTGGCTGGGAAGCTAATTCATACGTACAGCTGCTGCCTGGGAGGCATGAGAAAGGGGATTAGGGGAGAGGCGTCCGGGGCTGTGGCAATCTGAAGGGAAGGAAGGGAAAAGGATAAAATGCAGGCGTGAACAAGTAAAATGCAGAAGCGAACAAGCAGTCTGCTCTCAAGATTCGCGGTCTGCCAGGAGCTCCTCCAATAAGCACCATGGGCAGAGAGGGATGTTCTGCTGTAAATGTTTTTACAGTCTGTAGCATCAGTGAGGCATCACATCTGTACCAGGAGCACCTCGGAATTCATTGCAGATTCTGATGCACCGAGAGGCTTTCAGAGTAACACACTTGGGCTGCATCACTCCAAGCGGTTTTTCATGTTTCAGCAGCTCTTGCACCTTTACTATATTCCATGGGTGTCCAACCTTTTGGCTTGCTTGGGCCAGCTTGAGTGAAGAGGAATTGCCTTGGGCCACATATACAATATATAGATAGTTAATGTACATAACTAACAAAACCTCTTTTATTTTTTCATATTTGCTGTTAAAACATTAAAAAAAGCAACAAAACCACAAAGCTAGTGGGATGTTTGGCCTTGTTTTTGTGAAACAAATGCATCAATCTGGTTTGATGGAAGTGGTTGCAATTCTTGGTGAGTTCTCAAGGTGCTCGTCAGAGATTTTTGACAAAATTTTACTCTTCCTGTTCTTCACCCTTGAAAATAGTTGTTCACAAATGTACGTACTGCCAAAAAGCGATGAAGTGAATAAACTATGATTGTGAAGTAAGGGATATTTTTCTCTGGTAAGACAGGTCTTACAAAAGCCTAGTAGAGAGGCATGACCAAATTTTTCTTTGAGTTGAATGCAACTCTGTACATTCCATTTGAGAATTTGCAGGTAATGTGTTTCTGTCAACTGAAAATGGAGTCACAAATACAAAAAAATTGATTTTTCCACAATCGTGAAACCTATTCTCAAATTCCTTTATCAAAACGGAAAGCAAGGCCACATATTTTTCACTGTTCACAGGACTGTATCATAAAATTATTTGCGTAACTTGAGTTAGCACTGCACAGTGCCCTCCCTGTGTCTTGGCTTCAGCCCAGATGGTGCTAGCTGCCAAGTGATGGGTGCAGGCCTGGGGCTGGGCTGGGCCACTGCTGCTACCATGATGGCTCGGCAGCAGGGAGCTGTATTCCAAAGCTTTCCTATTGTCTGGAGCATATCCCTTTGGACAGGCTCCCAAGTGTCAGGTAGGCATCATGTTCAGGTAAGGAGTTTTTCAGATGTGTTTACAACATCATCCAGGAAAACTCATCAGCTGCCTTGTTTCCTCTCATTGTACCACGGACAGGTTATCTCCCAGGATTATTTCATCCTCATCACGACATATTTATGAAAGAGCTAAGCCCAGCAGCAGTATTGTTACCTGTTCACCACACACCTTGCGAGATTTCCATCCTTTCTCAATACTTACCACAAACATGGACGCTTCTTTTTCCCTGATGGTCAAGGTGTGTAGTCACATGGCAGGAGGTTACAGCTCCGGATGGGAAGCAGAGAAAGCTGTCATGTCCTTCTTAGCCATACCAGCTCCATCCCTCCACCTGGGATGGGGAAGACACCTTGCCCTCCCTGCAAGGGTCAAAGAATCATAGAATACCCTGAATTGGAAGGGACCCACAAGGATCGTGGAGTCCAATGCCTGGCTCCACACAGGATCACCAAAATTCAAACTCCACTTCTGAGAGCGATGTCCAAATGCTCCTTGAACTCTGGCAGTTTGGGGCTGTGACCGCTGCCCTGGGCAGCCTGTTCCAGTGCCTGACTGCTCTGAAGAACCTTTTCCTAACCCCTCCCCTGACCCTCCCCTGACACAGCTCCATGCCCTTCCCACCGGCCCTGTGCCTGCCACCAGAAAGCAGAGATCAGTGCTGTCCCTCCGCTTCCCTCGTGAGGAAGCTGTAGGCCGCCATGAGGCCACTCCTCAGCCTCCTCTGCTCTAAGCTGAACAAACCAAGAAGGCAGAGCTGCGAGCAGCCACCTCCCGATCTGGTGCCCCAGGAGCAGTGGCTGTGTTTGTGTGTCAGAACACACAGAACACACATACAAGGCTGAGCTGGGACCTGCAGCCACCCTCCCCATCACACCACTGCTGCTGGGGGGGTGGCACACTTGCCAGTGAGTAGGTTTGATGTGGATCTTCTGCTTTGGAGGCAAGCAGATTCAGCTGCATATGTCTATGCGTCTACGATCTATTTGCCAGAACGCTATCGTTTTTTCGTTTTATACACTCCATCTTTATGTTAGTGACCCTTCACAGCGCAGTCTGGTTTCTGGGTAGTTTAATCAAACTGAACACAAGTGGTTGTGAGCTTGTTCCTGGGAGCTCTTGACAGACTCAGAAGCTGCGCTCACAGACTAATTACTTTAGCTTTCTCCAGGTAGGAGCACCTCTGACTTTCCATACAGATTTAGGGAATCCAGGAGTTGCCAGGTTTTTGCCCAGACGGGTGTGGGCCTCAGGGGCACACATTTCCTGCATTGTTCATCAGAAGCAGTGAGTCCACAGACCAGGCCAAGTGAGTCTGGCTCAGCAGCAGGCAGCCTCCTGCAGGCCCCAAGCCTCCTGCCCAGCAGGCTGAGCAACTCCTCCCAGGTGAGCTGGGATTGCCATCTCCACAACCTCAGGGCAGTTGTTCCTAGAAACTTTTGCATCATCACTTGGGCTCATTTTAGCAAGGTTTCTCATGTTTTCCAGAGACTCCTTCAGCAGTGTGGTCACCTGGGGCTTTGTTTTCCAGCCTTACAGGCAGAGTGAGCACCTGTCACAGGCGCCTTTGGCTCTGTCTGGGGAGTAGCTGCCACCTAAGAAATCCCTCTGCACTCATTCCTTCTCTCCTTTTGGAGGGAAGCCTTTCAGGCCTGCCAGATGAAAGCCCCTGCTTTCCCCAGACTGGCTCCCACCATCTGCAGGTAATTGTAGGCATTCATGTGTCTGCAGGGGGACTATTCTGGGAAAAACGGGAGGTCCTGCAGACAATCCACATGCAAAAAACAAACAAACAAACAAAAACCATGAGAGAAACTCGGCAATACATTTAAGAAATACTGGAAATACTGCTTGATGCTCCAAAACTGCTGGAGATCAGCACAAAGCCGAGTGAGACAGAAGGACACCTAGCAGCCCTGTCTAGGGCAGGACCTGTTTAGTGGCTGCTCCTCATGCTGAACCTCTGTAGGGCACTGCTTAGCATGTGCATACCCAGCAGCAAGGACTGCAAGAAACTTCTTTAAACAATAGGATTTTCTAAAGCACTAATGGCTTAATGGGTAGGGGAAGATGAGCTGGAAATAGCAGCAGCATGGGTAATTGGGAAAGGGTGCACAGAGGGAATCATTCTGACCATTCTTTGCTTCTCTGCTTGAAGCTTCTGCAGCCACCATGTTTTAAAACTGCCTTAATTTTCTGTCCTAATTCTTGTGGATTGTGCATCTCTGTGATCCTGCTGGTAATGCTAGCCTGAATTCCCTGTATGGAGAGTTCAGGATGGGGCTGAAGCTCGCAGCAGCCTCCTAGCATCCTTTACCTTAGACAGAGCAGCCTCTGTGGCAAAGCAGCATGACTGCAACTGCACAAAATGGCAAGCAGCTTGCTGCTACCAGGAAACATGCAGTCCTTCCAGCTGTGGTAGGATTCTAGGCTAGCTGAACTGCCTGCCATAAACGGCTCTTGCCCACCTCAGTGGCTGCAGTGCAGTGGGTCAGGGTGCGCTCCCAGTGAGCACTGGCACTGCTCTTCCCAAGGGGCTGGCATGACAACTGTGCATTTTTATGATCTGACGCCTACCAGAAAGTTTGTCCCCCTCAGTGTTTTTGCAGAGTGGAGAGTGCCTGGTGAAATCTTTACTCCAGGACATCCTAATCACCTGTCATCTCCCCCGTCCTTGAAAGCTCTGCACTGAGTGCTCGATATCACACACCAGAAGCACTTTGCCTTTCATCCCAGCGCTGGGAGTCAGGCTTGCTCGCTGCCTGCCCCAGAGACCTGGCCCTGCCCTCCCTGCTCACCACCAGCAGTCGGGTCATGTTCCCTGCAGGCATGGCAGAAGGCTTTATACCTGAAAAGTGAGTGCAGCTGGAGGGCTGGCAGTCCCCCTGGCAGCTGCCAGCTGCCAGCTCAGGAGGAGCAGAGCTAAGGTAGCCTGGGCATGCATCTTTACTCTAAATGTCCTGTTTTTCCACAAGTTTGCGTTTTGATGAACTCAATGTTCTGGGAAGGAATGAGCTATAACCAAGCAACATTAACTCTGTGTTAACAAAGGGCTTTGTCATTGAATTTAAGCTTAAGGACAATGCTGGCACAAGAATGAATTATTACAGGCTGGGCCATGAGTACACTGAGGCTGGAAATTAGAAGGAGCTTCCCACCTGACAGTGCAAGGACCTGGCACAGCCTCTGAAATGGCAGTCCTGAGGCAAGGAAGCTGAGCTTGTTTTGAGACTGGTACTCCCTAAGCAGGAGTATATGATGGGGCTGCCTGCCACGGGCCAGGAGATCTCTGCCAGCCCTCTTCTTATGGGATTGCAGGACATTTTCATAATGTCTTTGCTCTTCATGCAGCACAAGCCAAGTAGGATGCCTGGGGCTTGCCTGGAGCTGGTGCCAGCTGCTTGGGGTGGTGGGGACAGTGCCCAGGGGAGGCTGCAGAGTGCTGCAGTCACCCAGAGGGCGCAGGACACACATCCCAGGGAAGGGATAGCTGCCTCCAGCTCGTGGAGGGCTAGGATGGAAATATGAGCGAACAGTAAACGACAGGCAGGCCCGGGGCCCATTGCCTTGGGTGACGGCTGGGTGCCTTGCAGATCCAGTCGGATTTCTGATGAACAGAAGAAGGCTCCTCCACACCGCAATGCCTTTGTGAGCTGGGTGCTTACAGGCTTTGAGGCCATCTCCTCCACTGTTTTCACTCATCTCTGTTAACTGAGGCTTTGCACACGAGTTGAGACAGGGCCTGTACTTCACTCCTTTTCGAGGCAGGGCAATACAGAGTGATGAGACCAAGTTGGCACAGAGTGACAAATGGGGACGAGAGAAGGGAATGCCTCAGGAGCAAAGATGAGAGCAGCTCTCTTGGGGCTGGACGTGCAGCTGAGTGCTGCCGTCAACCAGCAGCATCTGCCTTGGAGCACCTCCTGCCTTGCTGCCAGCCTGGAACACCAGCAGCCCTGTGCACGTTACAGAGCTCCCAGCCACCCCTAGCTCCTGGCACCTGTCTGTGCCCAACTGCCCAAAGCAGAAAGCCTCACATGAAGTATTTCACTGCCAGGTCACGGGGGGTTATGCGAGCCAGGGATAAAATAGGAGTTACAGCAAAGTCTGTGGTTGACTGTTTTCTGTTTTTTAATAGAAGATAAAGGCATTGCTGGAGTGACGTCTATATCTTCCTCGACGATGAAGGTTAGAGGGGTTTCAAGCCTAGCTGCTGACTCATAACCAAGCGGAAGAAAAAAGAGAAAATTAGCATGAGGAATGTTGCTGAAATGGCTTGTGTGTGTTTAGAGATTAGTGTAGATATTGTATTGCTGCCTGTATTGTGGCTGGTGTGTTTAGTGGATGCTTTTGATGGAATCTGATCGTTTTAAGAACATGGAGCACCTGTATCTATAGCATTTTGCCTGTATCTGCAGATTCACTGCCATAAAGGGCGGATCATTAAGAAACAAGCTCTTCCAGAAAGCAAGTTTAATTCCTGACGCTGTAACACCAGTGTTTTTTTCTGAGCCCAGATGCCTTATGACATTTTACTGAGCTATTGAGCTGCTGGATGGCAGATCACTGCCCAGAGTCTATTTTGGCTCTGTGGGGATTAAAAATTGTTCCCTGAAAATGTATGTCTGTGGGCTCTTCTGGGACATGAGTTTGGAGTTCCAGCTCTGCCATTAAATCCTCTCCCTCTGACTGCATTGACTGGCAGAGATGTGGAACACGACCTTGATCTGAGCTGCATCACCCCTGCGGATGTCACCTCTGGATCCTGGCTGCGGCAGGTGGGGGAGGCTCGGGCTGCTGCTCTCGAGATAACCGTAAAGATCAGGGCAGCTGGGCGAGCGCTCGGCCTAAACCGTGGCTTCAGAGTCAGAGTTGTGATTGTACTCAAATTAACTTCAAATATGCATGGTAACACAAGAAGTAATTTGCATAAGACATCACATGGAGTTGCATACAATTTTGCATATTTAAACAAAATACAACAAAGCTCGGCTCGGGAGGGTACATGAAGTCATTTGTGCAGCAAACCAGGCAAAGAAATGACATACAATTATCACAGAAGAAGAAAGCAAATGGCAGCAACCGCCCAGGATGCACAGTCTGCTCAGAAGTTGAGAAGCACCAGCCTTCAGCCACCATCCTGAGAGATGCCTGCATTCACATCATCATTACATGAGAGTACACTGCTTCTCCACCAGGCAGTTGCCTGCCTGGTGTACAGGATGCTGCTCACTGCATCTTGCCACTAGTCACTCCTTCATGTTTACATCCTTGGCTGCTTCTTTGCAAAATGCTTTTCTCACATCATTTCCCTATCTGGACTTTCTAGTGCATTCATTACTGAGTTTGAGGGACTCCCCTCTCAGCACAGACCACTGCAGGTGGCACCATTTTTGCCATTTTGTTGTGAAGGCCAGAGGCCAAAACACAAGCTCAGGGAGCCCAAGGGCAGACACTGACAGCTTCATCATCAGTGATCTCTGTGCTGTGCATATTCAGAGCACAACCCCTATGCTTCAATTCTGGGTGCCCCTTTAAGTCCGACGACACGGCCTCCACCTCAGCTCCTGCAAAATGATGACCAAACAGTTGACATCAAGAAGGGAATATGACAAGAAAAGGGAACAACGTGGAAATGCAACATCCTTTGGACAGAATGTCAAGAGGGCTGAGACCTTAAAACCTGAAAAATGGACTTTCACATCTTGACCTACATTTCACGGCAGTCCTGAATCTCTGACATGTCGTCTGGGTTTTATCTTGTGTCCCCATTGCATCAGCGAGTTTCAGCTCTGAGAGCTGAGCCGTCAGAGTGTACAGTAGGGTCTTCTTTCCCTCATTCCACCTGAGATGGGCTGGGAGGCTCTGGCTGCTGCTCCTGAGGTAACTGTAGGGCTCAGGGGAGCTGAGTCAGCCCTAAACAGTGGCTTCAAAGTCAGCAGCACCCTTGTACCCTAGAGAACTCAGACCTCTGCTTCACCCATCTTCTGTCCCTGTTTACCCAGCTTTTAAAACCCCCTAACTCCAAACTTCCATCCTCATCCCCTCCCCTGACCCTACTTCCTCTTCCTACCCCATCTTTGAATTCCAGACATTTCCAGTTCTGCCCACTCTCTCCTCACCCTGCCTTTTCCCGTCCTCTCTCATATTCCTTCTACCTCCCAACTCTCCTCTTTCTGGCCTTTCCTCAACAGCTTCAGCTCCTTGTATTTCTGTTAGGCCGCATCTTTCTCCCCATGGTACTGCCTCAGCATCAGCAAAGCACTGTCACCAGAGTCCTGGAAGAGGCAGTGTCATCCTCAGCTGCCACTTCATCCCATCCTTCCTGTAACTAGCAGGTACCATGGGAAAATCTGTCTCTTTCTGTTCTGTGGCACTCAGATTTACTGCAACCATGTTTTTTAGATAGCCACAAGCAAGCTGGCCAGCATGACTAGCTGCAAGAAACTGACATTTAGCTTTAGAGCAGTCTTCTTGTCCTCAGTTTTGCCACAGAGGTCCTGACACTTGCTGTAACAGAAATTTCGTTATAACGGGGGGACTAATGCCTCTGTACCACCTCATACGTTTCCTGCTGTGCATCTGGAAACACAGGGTAACGTGAGGCAGAGCCTTGGACCTTGTTTGTGTGATGTTCACTCGCAAGAGAAATCTGTAAAGCAGAAAAAGACATGAGAAGGAAATCATTTCAGGCTCAAATAACTCATCCTGGTGTCACCAAATGGTTCTGAGTCTATCTAATGGCATAGATACAAGCTGTAGATGTGTTTAGCTGTTGCACACATGCTTTGATTAATGAATACATTCAACCAAAGCTGCACCTGGTGCACTAAGCTGTCTAGATCTGTCCCCTGACACTAGCAGAGGACACCCACCACATCCCTGGGTTTAGGGAGGGCTCAGAAAGCTCTTACTTTCTTGGTCACTTTGTGGAGGCTCAGATGGTGCCTGGGAGAATCACGATGCTTGTGCAGGTGAGCCTCGGGCAAACCAACCAGCTCTTCAGCCAGGCTGCAACACAGATTTGACCAGCAGACATCAAGCTATGTTCCTCTGACATTAAGAAAATGAGTCACCCCAGGCTCTTTTGCCTGCGTGTTTGATGAACCCCCGTGCTGTGTCCAGCCATTGGCAGTCTGGACTTGAAGCGAGGCTGGCTGCCCTACAGCGGCTGCTCTCCTGCCCCTAGAGCTCTAACAGGGATGCGGGACAGGTCCCTGGAGCAGAGACCGTCATTTATCTCCCTGCCAAATCCCTTGTGGGGATTGATCTGAAGTTGAAGATGGTTTTGCTTGCATTCTGGTCACTTCCTGAGAATGCCGGGCTTTGGATCAATGTAGGATGTGCCACTGAATGGTCTATTATTCACCAAGTGCAATGTGCACTCAGACACACAGCGACCCTCAATAAAGATTCAATTCTGCCTCTGAGGATCAAAGCAGGAGTGAACCAAGGGAACTACTCAGCTCCTTTACATGACACTGAAATGAGTGGTCACTTGTTCTAGGGTGATTCTTCAAGGCAATTTTAAGTTGTGCATTGCTCCCTATTAAATTGCCATCTGCGGAGCCACATCCCTTTAGCAGGGCACGGAGATACCTCTTATTTAAGCCATTCATGCCCGTTGCCACCATTCCCAGTCCATACAGTGGTCCTGAGCACCACAGCGATGCCTGAACCTCTGCGGGTGCTTTCCCACCACCACCCCTGTGCCCACAGTGTAGGGCCGGCTGTCTCACATGGCTCACCATGAGGGCACACGAAGTGACAGAAAGCAGCATGGCAGCCCCATGGGTATGAGTAGCACAGGGCATGTGGAGACCCAGCCCCTAGCCCCAGCTCTGGAAAAGATCCTCAAGCAGGGAAGTAAGCGAGTGCTGCAGCTCACTGCCAAATCTCTATATGGACAGGTGCTGCCAGCAGACTTTTGCCTGATTTTTATTTGTATTTTTTTAATATAATGGGACAATTTATTGCAGGTTATAGAAAGCATTCAGCTGGAGGGAATCCCAGCTTTGGGAGCTGTTTTCATAAGGTGTTTCTGAGGTACACTTTCCCAAGAAATCACAGTGGCCAACAATACCTTCTGCTTGGTTTTTGACCTCTTGCAGGGACGCTTTTTGTGTGTCTCAATGTGGTTGTGTAGTTTTTAGGTGCTTTTCTGTGATTTATTTGATCACATCACTTCCTCCCACCTCCACTGCCCCTTGTTCAGCATGCGACTCCACTTTCCAGCCCGACAAAAGTGAGCAAGAAGGGTGGGAGATGCTAGGGGAGGAGGCAGCGCTGGGAGTGGGCTGGAAAGATGGGAAGTCAAAGTGAGGAAGTGGGCAAAAGCCAAGTGGTGATGGGAAGGGACCAGACCAGGGAGTCAGTGTTTCAAGAAATGAGCAGAAAATGGGTCAGCTCCTGGAGCTCCTCCTGGTGAAGAAAGGGAAGCTTTCACTGAGCACCTGCAGCCTCTGCAGAGAGGGCAGTGGCACAAAGCATCTTCTGACGAAGAAGCCAGCAGGAAGGGCTGAAGCTCTGGCTAGAAGCAGCCGATGTTTGTGCAAGGCATTTCACTGCTCCAATGAGCACATGAGTCTGTGGTGTCAGCGTGGTGAGAATCTGTCACCTCCTCAGCCACGTCTCTGCAGCCTGCCCAGCCCCATTGCGTCCGTACACAGCTGATGAGGGGGGATCAGCCTCGAGGGTTGGTGAGCAGCCACCTAATGCAGTGGGGCTGGAGGACTCCCTCCTCCCATCCTAGGCACGGTGACAGAAGAGATGCCACTAGCCTCCCACAACCCCGGGGCTGGAACAGCCCTTGCCAGTGTCTTGTGTTCCCCCTGCCACAGCAGCCCCCTGGAGGTGCCACCAGTGCTGCTGTGGTCTCCAGCACTCCCTCCTTGCCCACCCTAGCACCGATCACCGTCAGAGCTTGCAAAGTGGGAGAGTTGCAGGAGACAAGGATGCTTAATTACAGAGCAGCCCTGGAAACCAGCAACAGCAGCGGCACTGTGGCCAGGAGGGGAGGCAGCAAGGCTGTAAATAGAAATTGCGGAGGCAGCCGCAGAGAACAGAGTGAGGGAGGTTTCTGCATCTCTCCGTCTCTCCAGCTTCTCTCACCTCTTGCAGCCACCCCGCCTCCCAGCACAAGCCGGTGCGTGATGAGCAGCCCCAGAGTGTGGCTGGGAGGCAGCAGCCCCGGCATAAAAGCGGCCACTTGGGGCTGAAAAGTGGGTGTGCAAGGCCCCTGCAGCCTCCTTGAGCAGGGACCAGCTCCTGGGGAAACCTGTGAGGAGGGCTGGAAGGCCTCTTTGGCCACTGAAGCCAAGTGAGATGGACACAGGGCCCGATCGCCCTGCCCTCCCCCATGGAGGAGGGCACAGGATGGCAAATGCCTGAGCCCCATTCCACCAATGTCTGCCCAGGGTGAAGTTTCTGTCTTCCAACCCCTACATCTCCATTGCGGCCTCTTCCACAGCAGCAGGAGCTCTGCTTTCAGTATTTTGCAAAGGTTTATTTAAAAATGTTGAAACTAACATCCCACAAGAATTGAATATTTCACCACAAGGAGCAGAGAAATCCTACAAAAATATATATCACAGCACACAAGGGCAGGGGAAGGGGGAGCGAGACCGAGCAGGAAGCAGGAGGGAGGACAAAGGGAGGGATGGGAGCTATGGCAGAACGAGACCAAATGGCAGAGAGAGAACGAGAGAGGAGTGGGGAGAGTGAAACAGGAGGAGGGGAGCGAGAACCAGGAGGGAGACCCTGGCACAGGACAGGAGTGGGGAAACAGTGGCAGAGGGAAAATAACAGGAAAGAAGGAGCAGAAAGCTGGCAGCTGGTGAAAGAAGGGCCCCCCCTCTATTGTCCTGCCAAGGTAGGGCTAGAACTACTGTGAGACATAGCTGGGGTATGGTCTGGGAGCTGGCGTTTGGCCCAGGGCTTTTGTGCTGCAGGACTTGTCTCTAAGGCTGTGCCATAGGCCTGGTTTTTCAGCCTGGTTTTTTAACCAAAACCACAGTTTAACTCAGAGCAATCTGAAGATGATGGTGTTTTCACTTAAGAACGTGTGGGAGGTGAACAAAGAGCTTCTTTCCAAGCATTTTTCCTTAGCAGGAAGGGGAGATGAAGGGCCAGATTTACAAGGGCACTTCGGTGCCGTGGAGGAAGAGGTAGACAGCCCTCTGTGAAGCCATGGGACGCTGAGCTGGATGTGTCACTGTAAACTGGACTGGAGGAGAGGTGTGGAGACACGCAGCTGAGCTCTGCTCCCTTGCCTACCAGCCACCACCAATCAGATGGGAAAGCCCAAGTACGGTTTGGCCTTGTGGTCACCTCACTCTGTTGAGTGAAGACTCGGGTTCCTGCTCCAACACAACACAGGGCAGAGGGGAGAGATTGTCCCCTGGTTCTTCCCTCCTTCCCCAAAAAGGGAGACCACAGCCTTTTGTTAGCAAAAACATGTCCCTTGAGGAGTTCTGCAGGGACACAGCTGTACAGCCCACCCAGGCATTTTCATTGAATTGGCCAGAAATAGCAGGCAGGCTCAGCCCAAGTCTACAAATATTTTCAGTTGTTTTCCCCACACACCTTTCTCTCTGTGAAATTTCCACTGGACAATAGTAACCCAGATATTTTTCCTCCAGTCACCTGGAAGACAGGGAAACCTGTCAGATTGTGACTGAGAGCGTGTCGGCCTCTGCCCTGGCCTCACACTTGGTAGTGTCAACTGGTCCATGTGAACACCTCACAGAATGTTGTCTGGGACCAGGGAGAGACAGCAGGCTCCAGTCCGCATAGGGGAAGATGGTTTGTAAGGCTCTTGCCATGGAGAAAACATATTCAGTGAGATTATTTATTGACTGGAAGAAGCCTGTGTCCAAACGTATTTTGAATGTTTTGCTCCAGGGGGAGAACATAGCAATGAAAGTTTGGGGAAGGGCAATGAAGCTGTTTCCGATATCTAACCTGTTTCATGTGAGAGTGAATGGCTGTCATAAAAACATATTTGGCTAGAAAAATTGTGTTGGAAAAGATGTTCAGCTTTTGTTATTGTAAGAGTTTTCTCCACTGCATTTCCCAGCTTTCCTCTTACCACAACTTCCATCAAAAGATTCATTCCTTGGAGATACTTTTAACACAAACAGAGATACGTTAAAGGAAAACAAAACAAAACACTGAAATCTGATGTGTTTGCAGAGTTTACAAAAGCCTGGCCAGCAGAACACAGGGCTTCCCTGCAGCAAGCGCTGGAAAATGTTTTCACTACCCCTCCCGCAGTGCCCTGACACTTTCTTACAGGCCTTCTCTCCACACAGGATGTGGAAAGGGAAAGTCCAAGGACAGCCCTTGAAGTGGTAGAGTCTAAGCTCTGGCCTTGTTTCAACAAGCGCTATTGATCAAAGAGCAATCCAATTAATCTGGTCTGGAAGATTACTTAAACAAGTTGAAGGCATTATATTATAAACTGCTAGCAATAACGAATGCAGCCCTTTGAAGGCTGCGTGCAGACGTCCTTCTCCAGCTCTGGTCCTGCCTGCGTGAGGGGGAACAGCCCCTGAGCTGCCCTCTGGGGCGGTGGTGAGCAGGCAGCGGGCTGGAACAGCTGTCTGCCCCACTGTTTGTCCATCCACAGCTTGAACATCCACCAAAGCCTCGAGAGGGGCCTCGGTAAAGAAAAGGCTCAGTAATAGATTGATTTACAGTAAAGCAATAATATCCACTGCTGTGAGCGGAGACTTAGCCTGTGCTTAGATTAGAGACCTCCAGAGTCCTTTTCCACCTACATCTTTCAGCCATTCTGTGCTTCTAATAAGCCAATAATTTTATTTGACCTGTCATTTTCTCCAAATCTCTACTGTTTTCTGTAGAGCTTATTGTAATTTACCCTCTCATTTAAATGTCCTTCACGGTGAGTCAGGTGGGAACGGAGATCACCAGTAGTTCAGCTGGGTAAATGGGCAGAACCAGGCCTCGCGGGAAACTTCCTGTGCTTTGTCCTGTAAAGAATATGCTTTTACTACAGAGATAAAGGGGAAAGGCCATTTCCTGTTCTCTGAGAAGATGGATAGCAGGATAACTTTTGTCAGAGACCTCATGTGGTGCACTACAGCCTTCAAATTGTGGGTGAGTTTCCTGTCTCTGGACACATTGGTCCATCTGCTGAAGGTGTTCGTACACTCTAGGGACAACAGTGCCTAAATCTGCATCATTCCAGTTCAGTGGCTGTCATGTGGGTCTGTGAATTTCTTTGGAGGTGTCCACAAAAGCCAGGGGAGGGCAACAATTGTCGCTAACAATGTGTGCTTGGGGAAGTTGGCATCCCATGTCTGGGATAGGCAGCCTTCTCGTGCCCTTGGTGAGAGTTGCCTCAGGGGTCTCCCGTCACAAGGCATTCCAGGAGAGACCTGCCAGCAGCGCATGGCAACTCTCCAGACACTCTTAAATTGTTTTTTTCCATCCTAGGCAAACAAAGTCATCTCTGCTGCTTGTTGCCTGCAGCATGAGCATCTGAAAGCAATTCCCTACCACAGCCCAGCAAAGCTCATGCTCCTCATACCCAGTTATATCTGCTTGTCACACTTCAGCTGCTTCAGCAGGATCTCAATGGACAGGACCCTTGCTAAATGTCCAGAAGGCTTCATCTCTGATTTTCTGAAGAACATCACCACAGAGCAGAGATAAAACCTTGATGAAGGAGGCCAAGGGATCAGAGCGGGATGGCAAGGAGGCTTTCAAGGAATTGAAATATTTGGAAAGCTAAAGCAACTTTTTCCAACCTTAACTGGCAAGAGAGGAGGGGAGAAGGAACTGAGAGAAAAAAAATTGAAACATTGGGGACTGAGAAATGAAGAAAGATACAAGCTGGAGACAGAAAACAGAGGAGTGTTAGGCAGAAAGACCTGGAAAGATGTGAATATCAAAGGCAGGGTAATGTTTCCTTCAAGGAAATGGATAGCTGAAGGGGTCAGGTGCTGTGTGAGCCTATTGTTCCCAAAATTCACCTTGGGACCCTCAGGAAGGCTGAGGTCTTGGGAAGAGAAGGACCCACCATCACCTGATCCCTGGTTCGGGGATGACCAAACTCCAGCAGGTGATGCTGCAGCCACTGAACTCCAGACATTCACATCAAAGCACATGACATGGGAAGGGACACACAGAGGGGCTTGGGACCACAAGGACAGGGGGACGCCTTTCCACCTCACCTACCCCCGATGTCAAGCATGCAGTGGTGGGAGAGTCACAGAGGTTGGAGAGTGAGTGCGTGTGTGCGAAGAGAGAGGCAGGGCAGGCTATTATTGATTTCACAACACCAACAGCTGCCTCCCCTCCCACCATCCCTCTCATTCAGCATCCCGTCCTGCCTGGGGGGCCCCCAACCTTCCCCCCACAGGATGCCAGTAAGGCCCAGCTCGTCCATTTGCCCAGGCACGTCCCGCTGGAGTTAGTTAACGACGGTGGCAGCAGGCTGTGGCACAAGGAGATTGTTTTTTTTCCTGGGGTAGCAGAAGTGGCAGAAGTGTGGGCTCCACGGCTCTGACAGGAGGGCTGGGAGCCAGCTCTGCTTCTCCCATCTGCATCACAGGTTCACCAGTGGGATTCTGGGAGGAAGAGGGAATCAGAAAAGAATTAGAGGTGGGTGCTCATGTTGCTCTGGAGACCCACTAACCAGCCACTGCTCTTTCCTCACATGGGCCCCTCTCAGAAGCTCAGGCGGCCTTGCCCCTCCTCAGCCTGCTGCCCCTCTGTGCCTGCCACTCACCCCTCCCTGCTGGACTCACCGATTGAGCTGGAAGGCAGTGCTCTTCCCATGGCCCCCCAGTTTGTCAACATTCTCCTGCCCCTTCCTGGATTCCTCCGCCTCCGGTGTGGGGGCCAGGGAGTCGCTGTAGGGCCCCAGAATGCTGATGGCGGTGGGGGACAGGTCCGTGAGGGGCTGCTGGCTGTCCTGCTGCCTCCCGCCACTCTGCTGCCCGGAATGGCGCCGGCGCTTCTGATTACGGTCCCAGCTTGGGAGAGAAGAGTAGCAAGGTGATGAATGCCCCTTGCACTCAGGGGTTCAACACATTCTCCAGCATCCAAGTCCACAATCCTCGTGCTCACTGATGTGGTCTCAGAGCACCATTACAAAACATTCATCAGCCCGAAGCCCCACTCACCAGAACTTCAATATGATCCCAGTGGCAACCAGGACAATGATGATAGAGATGGTGATCGTGACGTAGAGCTGGGGGTCCACTCCTGCAAGACAGAGGGGACAGGGGCAGCCACTCACATCAGCACCCACAGATCAGCAATGCATGCAGGCTTCCCACTGGGGCACTGACAGATTTTGCATAAGGACCCAAGGGAATGGCATGGAGCTGTGTCAGGGGAGGGTCAGGTTGGGGGTTAGGAAAAGGTTCTTCACCAGAGGGTGGTTGGGCCCTGGCACAGGCTGCCCAGGGCAGTGGTCACAGCTCCAATCTGCTGGACTTCAGGGAGCACTTGGACAATGCTCTCAGATGTAGGGTTTGAATTTTGGGTGGTCCTGAGTGGAGCCAGGAGTTGGACTTGATCATCCTTGTGGGTCCCTTCTAACTTGAGATGCTCTATGATTCTGTAGTTGTATGCAAGGATGGGGCTGGGAGAAGCAAAAGGCAGGCCTACCTTCCCCCCGGGGCCCGAACAAGAAGGGCCGCAGTGTGGCCGGGGTCTCGCGGAGGTTGAGCCCTGCATTGTGCAGCAGCGAGTGGGAGTTGGGCTGTGCCGTCGCCATCCCACGTGGTGAGACAAAGGTGTAACCCAGCGGCGGGAAGCCCGGGTTGGCTGAGTTGGCATCCCCTCCGTCCTCATCCGACACGGTGGGGCCCCACACAATGGCCCAGGGGTACTGGGAGGAGGGCATGCCATCCTCAAGACCAGAAGGGGTGGCAGGCCGGACTCCCACTGCCTGGCGTCTCAGCCGCATGGTGTGGCGCAGGTCCCCTCCCTGGGGGTTCAGGGCCCGCTGGCGCACTGCGGTGAGTCGTGAATCCCGCTCTGGCAGTGAGGTCCTGTCCCAGATGCAAATGGATCGGGGGGCCGAGGGGCTGCGACGGGTGCAGAGAGGCCTGGTGGCCATGAGGCCGCGAGGGCGGAGGGACCAGGCAGCAGGCGGAGGGACAGCCAAGACCAGGAGGAGGAAGTGCCATAGCTGCAGGGAGTGGATGGAGGAGACCAGGAGAGGCATCCTGCTGCAGGAAGAGGAAAAGCACATTATCCGGATGTCTCTCTTGCAGGGAAGGCCTGCTGCCCACGCTGCCCATGCCTCCCTGCATAGCTGGCAAATGTGGGGGCTGGGAACCTACCAGGCACCAGGCTCCATCGCAGATGCAACAATGCCTCGTCACTTGGCGATGTCTTGCCTCATGCTGCTCACTGGGAGGCAAGAAAGAGAGGTTGTTCAGCTGTGCCCTCGCCTCACGGCCATCACTCCCTCCCTGGCACCAATGCTGATCCCCAGCTCCAATGGGCAGAGCAAGGCAGAGCATGCAGGTGCACCTCATGGTGGGCCTGTTCCCCCGGCTTACAGAAACACGTGCACTGCCATATGCATCAGGGAGCAGGGAGCTGTCTCTGGAGCACGTGTGGAGACGCATGCGCAGCCTCCCGGGGGGACTCTCCTGTCTGTGGGCCGAGGGGGGGCTTCAGCGTCTTTGTTTGCTTATCGCTAGAACAAGTTGGAATCTTAATTCCCATGTTTATTTATAGTATGGAGCGTGTAATCCATTTATTAAAAAGGAGCCTCTTCATTGTGTGCCATGGTAAGGGAGCAAGAGGGGAAGTGCGCGAGTGATAAACCAAGAAGATTGGGAAAGAGAGAGTGAATCAGCGAGAAAAGTCCAGCACTAGTGAAGAACTTAAGAACAAAAATATGCCTATCAAATATTTAATATTTACTTTACTCTTAGCTAACATGGAATTTCCTTTCCACACTCCTTGCCCAGGTGTCCTCCACACCGTCCCGTCCCTCCCTTCCACCCCCAGCTCCCACCAGTTGTCTCCCAGCTGTGCTGGGCAGCAGCAGCAGTAGCATAGGGCAAGGGCTAGCACCTGGCTGGATTTTGGCACCGGCTGCATGCCATGCTCTGGCACCAGCCTGGCAGCAGCGTGCCCACCTGCCCTTCATGCTGCCTGCCTCTTCCCTTGCAGCGCATGGCGCAGCGCCGGCCCTTCCCCGGTGAGCTATTATGTGCCTGACCCGAGATTCACTCTGCAACAAAGACTTCATGCAGGAAAAAATCATTCAAGATATTCAGCTTGTTCTTTCATCGTGAAGGGGGAAGCACCAGTGCCAACAGCCCACATCTGTGCCCTCCGGTGGCTGTGGGATGGAGAAAAGGGGGTGCTTGGCCAAGGAAGTGCAGGAGGGGGTCAATGCAGAGACCTAGCACCTCCAGCCCTGAGCCCACCGCACTGCGCTATGCAGCCCCCATGGAGTCATAGCCCCCCCCCTGCCTGGTCCCTGGCACCCTGTGGCACCCTGTGGCACTGCAGCCCCTCCTGAGCTGGAGGCCTTCCTCTCGCAGCCTTCCTTGCCGGGGCTGGGGGCTCACACCCCGCAGTGTGCACCTGAGGATAGGGACTGGGAGGAAGAACACCTAAGAAGTGAGCAGCTGTCTGGTTCCTGCTGCATTAACCGGGGATATTTTTAGTTTCCTTCTGTTAAATATTTAAACAAAGTTCACAGGAAAAAAGGAATTGTCGGCTAATGTGCCCTGCCCTTCCCTCCGGGGCAAGATCAGTCTCCGGAGAGATCCAGAGATGAAGATGAGGAGAAAAGAGCAGCTATTCTCAGCATTTCTTTGTACTTTGCTCCTGAACCTCTCAGCCTTAGAGGGGACTTGGTATTATAATGCAGCTCTGCAGAGAGGCAGCAGAATGGAGCAAGTTTCTTCTAAAGCCAGAGGCTCCCTTGTGCTGGCAGGATCTTGGCCATCTGGATCATGATCACAATGCTGTGGAGAATCATGGCTGGCAAGGCAAATCTGTGACAGAATTTCCTTTGGACTTGGGAAAGAGGGAATTCCGAGTTTCGGGGATTTCTCTCCATGTGAGTCCCCAGGCTGGGGTGCACGCAAACAAACAGGGTGACTTCAAGGCAGCCTGGGGCCATGGCTGGGACTAGACAGAAATTCTCTTGGGGTGAAGAGCCACACTCTGCATGGCGTTGTGATTTACAGCCCTAGCATCAGGCAGGAGCAGGTGTGAATCTGGGCAGTGCTACCGCAGAAGTAGAAATCCTCTCCAGGTGCCGGTGAACATCTGCACTAGTCCCACAGGGTACAGTGGTACGTTAGGGGAGCACACTGAAGTGCCCTCATTCCTCCTGGGAGAGCTGTGCCAGGGCACAGGGGCACAGTGCTGGCCCACAGAGCTTGTGATATGGGTCAACCAACTTGCCGTGCGCTCCTCGCTCATTGGCACGAATGTCTCCCATCTCACAGTGGAGACCTTACTGCACTGTCTGTGTTTGTGAACACCCGCAACAGCACCAAGCATTCCCAGGGTCTACAGCCTGGAAGAAGGGATCCCTATAGAACCTTGCAGACCCAAATTGTGCTTGCTTTCAAATCTAGAAGCCTGAATTTCTGTCCTAGGTTGTGGCTGTAACCAGACCTGAGGGCAAGGAGTGAGCCCCTCACACAGTGCTGTGATGGTGAGAGCTGGAAACTGGGTGCAAGCCTCAGACCTAAGGCATTTTTTTGCACAGAACCTGCTGCAGATGGTGAAAAGCAAGTGACTTGTGGTGCCCTACCCCAAAAGCAGCTCCGGAGCAGTGCAAGACTGAGACAATGCCGATCAGTGCCAATCAACACATTCTGGCTTGTTCACGACATTGGGGCCAGAGACTGAGCGTGTGTCCTGGCATGAGCACAGGCAGGTATGCTTTGTGGAGGAGCACAAGGGTATCTCCCACATGAGAGCAAAGGGGAAAGAGCTCAGGCTGAAATGCCAGCCAGCAAGGGCTGGACTCTCCTGTGCATGCAGTGCTGATGCTCAGAGTAGGGCACAGATCTCCCTGCAGCTTACCTGCGCAGCAGCAGATAAAGCATGTCTGGGGCACTCTGCAGTGAGCTGCTGGCAAGTGGGAGTTGAGTCCTGGGCACAGACACTTCTGTGCTTCAGGGCAAGTGCAGCAAATGTCCTTGATTCAGCTCCTATCCCACTGCTGAATAAAACAGCAGATCTTTGGAGAGAAGGAGGGGGCTCAAACCCTCTTACAGCCTGGAGGTATAAATCCCAGTATCCTTGCACCGTATGCCATTCAGGTGGCCTTTGTGTGCCACAGAGACTGGATTTCTGCACCAGTACCACCTGGCACAGCTCTTGCTTTCAGATGTCTCCCAGGTCTAATTGTGATAAAAACAGACAGGGCTGGTTCCAGGGTAGAGAGATGGACCTGTGTGCTTTCGCTTTAGGTACAGGGCCTTCATCACAGCATTCCAGTGTCCTGTTACGCACAGATGACAGAGTGTGAATGACAAAGCTATTTCCCCAGGGCACTTCTTTGAGCTCAGTTTGTGAATCTCAGTGCTCGGAAGCTGGGAGTAAGAATTACATTGCTCATTGCTATTGCATATAGACCCCACTACGGAGCCAGACTACAGATCTGGGGCTAATCTATTAGGAGTTGCTCTCACTGATTTTGCAGGATGGAAGCTGAAATCCTGCTGCTGCTCCCCAAAGTCAGTGACCCAGCCACGCGTCCTCCCTCCTGGTAAATCTCCCGCAACCCAGACCCACTGCAGCTGGAACACGAGTGCATATCTCAGCAGTCCTACCCAAAGGCATGCATGTCAGCTCACCAAGAGAGCTGGGAATCTGCATCTGAACTAATGCCCAGGAGCACAGCCTGCCACACACCTTCTCTGAGCAAGGAGCACAGGCTAAACTGCAGTTGTGACACTCTGAGCTCTGGAGTTCAGATGCTACTGTGCCTTGGTGAAGCCCTGGGGCTCGCTGTGGGTAACTCCTTCTCCATGTCCGGGATTCTGGTATGCGGTGGTCCCAAAGAGAAATCCTATTCAAATATAAAGCTATCACTGGAATAAAAGAGCTGAGGTGCCAGCCACATGCAGGCAATACCCGTGCCACAGCTCCCTCACATCAAATGCAATCTGTAACATTCTGTTACAAAATGCTGAAGTTTGACAAATTCAAATGAGGAACAATGCTATTAATAAAGAGGGTCACACATAGAACAATTTACCTGGGAGGCGGTGTATTCCCTGCTGCCTGAAGCATTTACACATTTTTCTCAAAGAGATGCCATAGTTCTATCAGAGTCTGTGGGCTTGACACAGGAAATGAAATTGATGGAATTCTCTGGCCTGCGCTGTGCTGAAGATCAGACTGGATAATCAAAAGGGTCCCCCAGCCTTAAAATCTGAGAATCTCGCTGCTTTCTTGATGCCTGGCAGAGATCAGCTCTGCCTGGAGAGCATTGGATGAAGCCGAGCACACACAGGATGTGCTGGTGACAAGCGGGCAGCCTCCCTCCATCTGGGGATGGGAAGGGAGTTGCGCCCGCTCCTGCCTGGCTCGGCTGGCAGATGATGATCTATCTGTATTTTTGTAGCATCTCGGGCTTGACTGCTGTGCTACTGTGCCTCTAGGAATGGAGCCGTCTGCTCTCCAAGCGCTCCAGCTAGTTCAGAATGCAGCAGTCTGTTTGCTCAGCCACTCAATCTGCCGGGAATGCATCACCATGCCTCTCCGCACCCCACACCGCTCTCCTGTGAGCACCGAGCCCGGTTCAAGGTCTCCAACCCAGGATTCAAAGCCCAGCATGGGACAGGCCCCGGCGACCGAAGCAATCAATCACCTCTCCTTATGCAGTGATGACCTCACATGACAGATATATTCCACTGGAACAATGAAATTGCCGGCCAGTTTGGGGAGAGGGGGGAGAGATGGGAGAAGGGGAAAGAGGCTCATGACCCTGAGGAACAGAACATCCACAGGAGCTGGGCCAAGATTATGAAACTTGCTGCCGGCTGAAATATCGCTTGCCGTTAGCAACCCTGCAGCACTGAGAGCTTCATGCAAATCCTCTCTTCGCCCAGCTCCCCCACAGCAACGATCCCACTCGAAACGGTAATAAAAAATCAAAACAAACCTGAGGGGGACCCAGCCCTGCTCACAGAGGCAGAACACCAGGCTGGCTGGCATTTTTAACTTCCAGCCAGCAGCCAGGGCTAGGGCAATAGCTACCAATTGGACCCAGTGGTCTGGGACTGTGGAGCCTAGCAGCTACCTCTGAGCATCGAGCAGGGTGAGTTCGGGCACTGGCAGCGAGGCCTCACGACACTGCTGGTGCCCCAAGCACCCCACATCGATATTTTTCTTGGTGCATCCCAGAGCTCGTGGTCCAAGATGCAGAGCTGCAGTCATTGCTGGTTTGGTAGCAGGAAGCATGAACCCCAGCGCTGGTGAAAAAGGATTCTACGTCTTTCTGTGTGGCGACAGGGAAATGGAAGAATCCTGGAGCAGTTGCCCTGGAGAGATGATTGCTGTGCTCAGAGGAGCTCAGAGAGCTGGAAGCGTGGGGCCAAATGCCAGTGCCCTGCGGTGAGAGATGCTGAGCCCATCTGAGGAAGGAGTTTCTGCCGTGCCTGGGGCTGGGGACAACAGCTCGCAGAGCGGGCTGCACTAGGGGCTGGCAGGCTGAATGTGGCGGCTCCCGTCAGGCTGCTCTGCCTGGTGGCTGAGAGGGTGAGGGTTGGTGGCAGCTCCAGGGACCAGCCAGGACCACAGCGGGGCCAGTAATGATGCTCACCCAATGTCAGCACAGGTCCTGTGGCACACAGTGACTGCCAGCGGGCACGCTGCTGCTGGGCTAGCAGGGCAAGCACCTATGGGCTAGGCATAGAAATCCTGGGCTAGCGCACAACCCAGGGCTAGAGGGCGATGTACCTGTGCAGCTGGACACCTCGGTATCTAGGGAATGGGATTCGCTACAGATAACCCTGGCAGCGGTCCTCTGATCTCAAGTCTCCCTGCATTTGGGAACTGTGAGCACGGCCCCATTCCAGCCAGCACTCCAGGATGCCGGTTCCCTGCCATCTAGTGCCTGCCTGCAATACATGTCATGAGTCTGCCAATCTTCTGCCTCCCAGCTTCCGACTGTTCCCAGGCATCCAAGTGCTTCAGGTGCCGAGGCTCCACATCCAAATCGCTCTCTCTGGCATGGTGTACCCTTGGCCGGGCGGGAGGAGGGATTGACCCCTCCGTTTCCTCTCTCCAGCTGCGCCAATTGGGCTGAAGTCGCTCGGCTCAGCGCAGGCTCCGGTGCTCCAGCACAACAGGTCTGTGATGGAGCCCGGAGCTGGAGGGCAAGAGGCAGCGACGCCTCGGCTGTGCCCGCTCTCTCCCGGCCCCTCGGCACTCCCTGCCCCGGAGCGAAAAAGGGGCAGCCCCTGGAGGGGGGGAAGGCGACAGCCAGCTGGGAGAGGGCAGAGCACCTAGGTGGGGAGAGGGGGAGAAAAACGGGGGAGAAAGGACACGGGGGCCAGGAGTTGGACTTGATCATCCTTGACGGGCGCGCATCCCGCCCGCCCCTCGCCCTGCGGCCCCGTCCCCACGCCGTGCCCGAGCCCGGGACGAACTTACCTTGCGGGGAGCCGGGCGGGGCGCAGCTGGGGCGGCGGAGCTGGGGGCCGGGGGGACACGGCCGCTGCCGCCGGTGCCTCTCATGGCCAGGACGAAGGAAGGAGAGGAGGAGGAGAAGGAAGGTTCGGCGAGGCTGAGCCCTGGCTGAGGGAGAGGGAGCGAGAGATGCCTTGAAATAAACAGCTGCCGAGCGCTGGTCCAGCCCCTCTTNCGCTGTCCGCTCCGCGCCTCTCCCGTCGTGTTGGTTATTTCGGGATCTTCCCAGGAAGCGATTAGGTTGCCATGGAGAGAGGTGTCTCCAAGGGACCCGCCGCTCCCCTCGGCGGAGCGAACGCCTCCCCCGGACGGCTCCGGCCTCGGGGCCCCCCCGGGATCCCCTTCCCGGCTGCGCCCCCGCCCCCGCCGCCCCTGTTCCCCGTTCCCCTGCCCCGCATCCCCGTCTCGCCGGGGTCCGGGCCCGGGGCTGCAGCTGCTGCCGGCGGGGGAACGGGGAGAGCCAAACGGGCAAAGCCGAGGTGCCCACGCGTGGGCCGGGCAGGACACGGGGGTGCTGTGGGAGCAAAGCAGGGTCTGCCCCAGCTGGGGATCACCCCACAAGTCCCCACGTGTGTCTGCTGGGGAGAGATGGGATGCGTCTGGAGATGGTAGGGATGTGTCTAGAGATGGAAGGGAGGGATGTGGCAGCAAAATGAGAGAAAGAAGATGATGTGCCTTGGAGGGGCTGCATGTTTTGCAGGGAAATTCACCCTCCACCGTTGGGCACCAAGCAGAAAACACAGGTGGCCAAACCAGAAGGCGGCTGCTGAGCAACCCATGGGTGAGAGATGAAAGGCAGAGGCAGAAAGGCAGTTTCCAGTCAGACCCTGAAGTATGAGGAAGCCAGAAAGTAATTTCCTCAGATCCTCAGAAACAATCAAACTTTTCATCATGAAGTGAGGAGGAAAGACTGTCACTGACCCTGACAAAACAGAAAATAGAGACGGCACTGATCTATAAAGCAACCTGCCACAGCACCAGGAACGGACACAGATGACAAACGGGCACTCACTCAGTACCAAGCCCGGGCACAGCGCAATGCCTGGAACAGCCTGTGCCAACTTCTGGCAGACCCTGTGGGCTCTGGGGCTGCTGCTGTCCATCAGCCTTCCAGGAGTTCCCACACTTGTGAGCCAGACTGCACACACCTTTCATGAACTGGGGCATCTTGGAAGTGTTTGAGAGATGGGATTTTCATGTTTGGGATCAATGTCTGTGCGTGGCGGGATGTGCCAGCATGTAGCTGCTCAGGGTGGCAGGATGGCAGGGCAGGGCAGGACGGCACTGCCTGGGGAGCCCATGGCACAACCATGGCACGCTGTGCATCTTCTGCCAGCCCTGCAAGCTGGGCCCAGCCCTCCTTGCCCCCTGTGCCCTCCTGCTTCTCGCCAGGGTAGCTGAGGGTAGAAAGCTCTGGAAGGGGCTGCCTCAGCCAGGCGGGCTCTTACTGACCTTTTCAAATTATGACGAATGTGTTTAGAATAATTGGGAAGCACAAAACAGTTGAGAAAATTCAACTGGGGAAAGGTCAGCTAAAGGGCGAAAATCCAAATGACGCAAACACTGAAAATCCCCCTGAAGAGCAAAACTGTAGAAGGAAGTGAAAGGAGCTAGAGACGGGAAAGAGAATGAGGAGGAGGAAGATTCTGTAGGGATCAAGGAAACCCTGGGAGGTGTGACAGAAGTCAGAAAAGCCATTGAGGTGGTGGGAACAGCAAGCACAAGGGCCGATGTCACACTTAGATCACTCTTACCTGACTTAAAGGGAAAGGCATGCTTGTTTGGGAGCTCAGGTCTAGAGAAACAGAGAGGCAAAAGGAGGTACTTTGGATGGGGTGGGCTCAAAGGAAAACCAGCAAGAAATTACAGGGACATTTGAGTGAAGAGCTGGGGTCAGGTGGGCAGGTGGAAGTGCAGGCAGATAGCTGCAGAAAGAGGAAGATGAAAATGTTATTAAGTATGAAGTATTATTCTGAGGGTGTTCAAGTGAAGGTGATCTGATGATGGAATGAAGATGGAAATGTAAAAATTCCCTCTGCTGTGTATTTGGCCAGGATTTGGACTGAGATCAATAAAGTACCTCCTGCACCATTGTACCTGGAAAGATACAAGGCTCTTATTTCTGCTTGGCACAGGCATCACGTACAGGTCATTTACACCAGTCCTGGGGCCAAGTGGACCACTGCTGCTGTGATCTAGCATTGTGTCCTGAGGGCAGTGAGGCTCCTGTGGTTGTCCTGCTGTCCATCTGTCCATCTGCTTGTCTGTCAGTTGCCATGGGCCGCATTCAGCTGGGCTTGACAAAAGAAGCACACTCTGAAAGGTAAATAAGTTCCAATAAGCTGTGTGAGAAGTGGCAGCCAGACAGAGGAGAGATACTGCCGGTGACTGTGCTGGAGGAAAGCCCGTAGCCATGCTGCCGGGCAAAACCCTGCTGGTCAGAGCAGTCCAGCCAGCAGACTGAAACAAATTCAGCAGAAAATACTGAGAAAGCTGTGTGTGTTAGAGAGTGCTGGAGAAGGAGCCCACGGCATGGACTACAGGACTCTCAGCTGTGGCAAACGGCAGAAGGGGAGTTGTCAAGGTAGCCTGGTTGGAGGCATGGCAAGCATAGAAAACACAGGCAACAAATCCATAGAGAAGCCAGGTTCCTTGCTTCTACTGCTCAAATAACAACTGGTTAATAAGCTCTGGAATATTAGAGATGTCCCGGAAGACTGGAGAAGAGCGGTGCTGTGCTGGTATTTGTAAAGAGCAAACAGAAGACTTGAAAATTTCTAGGCAAAGCAAGAGAAGAGCTGATATGAGATTCTCCAGCTAATGCCAATCAGCCTGATTTGGGGGAAACTGATCTTGCAGCATAAACTTGTTTTGTTCTTGTCAGTCTTTGATGTGCCTTCAGGTTTGTTTGGAATAGGTGATGGCTTAGATCTATCTAGGCTTCTAGAAGCATTAATACCCCAAAGCAATCTGGTGAGGAAAAACAATGTTACACAATATTAACAGAGAAGGAGATTAAGTGGATCAGTTAACCATGTTTTACCAAATGCAAAGGTGACGTCCCTGGAAGCCCACCACTGAATGGCAGTTTCTTATGTGGATGGCCAGGAATGATTCCTGGGTCAGTGTGAGTAACCATTTCATTCAGCGCTTGGTGAGCAGACACACTTTATTCTAACGCAGTTTGCTGTGGACACAGATATTGTTAGAGTGTTAAAAATAATGAGGGTAGGACCAGCACAGAATGACCCCCTGCATTGGTAAGGCGATCATTCTCATATAACTTCTTGTAAGATAGATGAGAACAAATTCTATCGCTATGAACAGGAAAAGATGTCCATGAGGTAGATATGTCCCTGCCTATGGGGAACAACTTTCATTCCTGAAAAAAAGGTGATATTAAAAGGATTTAGGGATCATAACAGATAGAAAAAGCACAATCCCTGTGAGCCATACTGCAGTGGATCTGACGTGGTGCCTGGCCATGCAAAGACAGGAATAAGGGTAAGAAGGGAGGAGATGATCAAGCCTCTCTCTGTGACTTGGGTGAGCCTAATGCTGAAGACCATATTTTAAAAATAACTTTGAATCAAAGATGATCTGAAGACTGGAGATCTCAGTAATTTAAGGAGGTCAACCTGTTTAACTTATCAAAAAGCAGAAAGAGACATGACCCGACTGCAATATGACTTCCTTCCTGGGGAGAAGCATACTAGGTATTCTAGCAGAGAATAACAAGAGCCAGCCACTGGAGAGTGCCTTATCACAGACACAAGCTATCACGTGAAGTGAAAGGTCCTTTCTCTTTTGGAGTCTTTGAATCATGACTGGAGGCTGTCTGAAAGGGAATTCCTGATCTGCAAAGTTCTGAGAGCTGTGAGAGCATATGGGAGGAAGAGTTAGTGTGCAGCCACACTCCTCTTGAGCTCCTCTGTAAGCCAGAGGCGTTGGGCTGCCCTATATGTAATTAGGAACAGGTCTTATGACCCTGTGTGCATTAACATAAGCTATAGGTCCAAAAATCTTCCCCATTATGTTGCTTCCCAAAGAGATTCACCCCATCCTTCCTTGTCCTCAACAAGGTTTTTGCCTAGGAGTTTGTGGCACTTGCACAGAGCTGTGAAAAATCATCCCAGAAGATGTGACCCTGACTATGTTTAGAGAAAAAGTATCACCAGCATTTTGACAAGTTATTTGGATTTTGCAGCGGTGAAGACAGAAGCAACCTAGAACGATACAGTAAGGCTCTGTGGGCTTCAAAGTGGGGCAGTGAGCGCATGGGAAAGAAGGTGAATCTATAGCAGGAAGAGAGTGGGGCCTTCATTCTGGAAAGAGAGGGGTGATGCTAGATGTAGTTGCAGAGAGGACTAGAAATCCCCAACACTCAGAAATAATAACTCACAACCTCCTGATATTTTGAGATTTATCTTAAAATTTTGAAATGCTGTGAAGTCTTACACTCATCTGCACTCTTTGTCTCCTAATTTTGACTCTTAACGTTTGACTTAGCTTACACAAAGATCTCATTTCACAGTTACCCTACAACCATTAAGATAGGCACTTGTGGGTTTTTAGCAAAATGAAATGAAACCATGGGATTTAAGGACCCCAGGTGTCTGGAATTTAATTTCAACGCTGGGTCCTCTGATCTAGGGATGAGGCAAAGACTTTGATAAGTTAGGGGTAATCACATGAGAGCTTGCATATTTAAAGACGATGGCCTTCTCATTTAGTGAGCTCAAGATGTGATTCATTCTTTGCCCTTGTTTTAGCTCCACGCAGAACAAAGAAAGAGCAGAAAAAAAAAATTGCGGTGACCCAGCAAAGAGCCCAGAGGACCTTGGGGTCGGCATGGCGGAGGAGAATGGAGGGAGGCTGGTGTAGCTGGGATGCTCAGGCTGCCTGGCTTTATTGGACTAATAATGAAAAGCAGCAAGCGTGTCAGAGAGTGTGAGAGAAACAGATCAATAGGGAGATAAAACTGAGATGGAAGGAGCCAGTGAGGGGGTGGGGGAGAGAGTAATAAAGGCTACAGATCAGCAGGGCTACACTCTAACCTGATCTGAATGTGCTCTGTGCTGATGTGGGTGTGCGCTCTGCATCAGGTGTCAGGGTGTGGTGAACTGGACCTAAACACAACAATAGAGAGGTGAAAGTTGGAAGTTGCCCCTCTTGTTAACACTGCCCTGCTAATCTGCCTGCACAGCCCCAGCTGGACCTCGCCAGCCCTTCTCCTCCTCCCATCCTGCTGTGACAAGACGCCCAGGCCTCACCGCCTTGGAGAACACACTCATGGCCTTTCCCCACACCCCTGGCCACCGCCACTGTGGTGTGACACTGTGAGCGGAGTGAGTGGCTTCCATCCTGTCCCAGTGGCATTGTGAGCAGAGTAAATAATTTCCACACCATCCCGGCGGCATGGCCACCACCGTTATAACTCAGGCTTCCGCCCCGGCCTGTCAGCACTGCTCCCCTCCTGCCGGCAGCTGCAGCACGGACACCAAGCCCCACTGACCTGGCCTTGGGGGCTGGGGGGACCCTGGGGAAGGGCAGGGACAGAAAAGTTTGGGGCAATGAAAGACAAGGTTGCTTCCTTGGCTTTCACCAAAGAGTATCCCTGAGCTGTGAGGGGGTCAACAGCGTGAAATCAGGCCGGCAGACCCCAGCCAGGAGACCGGGCGCTGCCCACGGGCCCTCCCTCCCCGGCAGTCCGCCTCCGGCAGGGGGCGCCCCGGAGTGGGGCAGCGAGGCGGCGCGGCGTCACACCCGGAAGNCTCACCCGCCCCTCTGTCCCGCAGCTGGCCGACTCCGAGTTCTCGCCCGTGTTCCGCCTGCTCACCATCTTCGCCTACGGCACCTACGCCGACTACCTTGGTAAGGCCCGGGGCGCCGGAGGGAGCCTGGGCCCCGCCTGCCTTGCGCCCCGTGCAGCCGGGCCGAGAGCCGGCTTGTGTTGTGCTGGGCCCCGGCCGGGGAGGCCTGCGGTAACTAGCACTGCCATCTGCCTGCTGCCGTCTGTGTGCAGCATGGGGAGTTTCCAGGAACATCGTGGTGTGTGAGGAGTGGAGGGGAAGACTGAGGCATCTGCTGGGGTGTGGAGACCACCATAAATAAGGCGTGGGACAGCCACGGAGTGGCTTGAGGCTGAGGGGAGGAAAGGCTGCTCAGAAAAGGTCTTTTGGGCTGAGGATTAGTGGCGATGGCTTGCCAAGACAAAGTGTCACTTTGGGGATTGGTGTGCCGAAACTGTAAGAAGAGGGGCTGGTGCAGATGCGTCCGTTGCGGGTCTGGGAAGTGGAAAATGAGGCATAAATTCTAATACCCTGTTCTACCCTTGGACAACAGCTGAAGCAGCAAACCTCCCTCCCTTGACAGAGGCTCAGAAGAACAAACTGAGGCACCTGTCAGTTGTCACTCTGGCTGCCAAGATCAAGGTAATGCCCCTATTTTACCCTGAGCTCTCCTTGTTCTGGGGTTACCACATGCTAGTTATTGTCATGTCTCTGCAGTGTATCCCCTATTCGATGCTGCTGGAGCAACTACAGCTGAAGAATGTTCGGCAACTGGAGGACCTCGTGATCGAGGCTGTGTACGCAGATGTGCTGCGAGGGAGCTTGGATCAGCGGAACCAGCGCCTGGAGGTGGATTACAGCATTGGGAGGGACATCCGGAGGGAGGAGCTAAGCACCATCACCCGCACATTGCAGGAGTGGTGAGGAGGAAGCCCCCCATACTAACACCTAAAAAGGTTGCAGGAGTGGTCAAGGGCTTCACCAGAACCTGTGTGTTGTTGGGGGGTAGTGTAGTGAGGTGGCCTTCTCCATCCCCTTTCCCATATGGCAGTGAAAAATAATTTTCCAAATCTTTCCATGTTGGATGTGCTGCAAAAGCTGCTGCAGTTTGGTAACCAGTCCTGTCTGGCAACAGGAGGCTTTCTGAGTATACATCTGTAGCTCCTAACCTAGTGTCACTGTTATTTGTCCCCCTCCTAGGCAATAATGTCACTATGTTATTACGTTGGACTGCTGCTCCTGTACCTTCCCTGCTTAGGGTAGCTGTCACCTACCAGATTTTTTGGTCTTTCGAGTTAAATCTGTCATCTCCCATGTTTCTTTCTGCGCAGTACAGATTACCTGTCCTGTTCAGCTTTACATCTCATCTACAGGTGCCAGGGCTGTGAGGCTGTCTTGTCAGGCATTGAAGAACAGGTTAGCCGAGCCAACCAACACAAAGAACAGCAGCTGGCACTGAAGCAGCAGATAGAGAGCGAGGTGAGTGTGCTGAGAAGGCAGCAGCCAGTAACCCTCACTGAACCAGTGACTGGAACCAGTACCCCGTTATTACTACAGCCTTTGCTCAAGTAAGGCATTACCCTAGGCTGAAACCCCCCAGGGGAAGGTTGTGCCTGAAGAAGAATCGTAAGTCAGCTGAACGCTCCTCTGCAGTGCAGAGGTCTGGACAGCTGTTAGCTCGTAGCTCTAGGACTTTAAAAAAAGGGAAAAAATAAAAATAATTAAGAAAAAAACACGAAAACCCACAAATCTTGAGAAATTCCGTGGTTCTTGTTTTACTGCTGTTGCAGGTGGCAAATCTGAAGAAGACAATTAAAGTGACGACAGCAGCTGCTGCAGCAGCCACATCCCAAGACCCGGAACAGCACCTCACAGAGCTCAGGGAGCCCGCCCCTGGCACCAACCAGCGCCAGGCCAGCAAGAAGACTTCCAAAGCCAAAGGGTGAGGATTGGTCACAAACAAATGTAGCTGCTGTCTGTGTGCAGTAAGGGGAGTTCTGTTTTGTAGCAGTGAGGTCACTGATTGCGGGGGTCTGCACCTGGACGTGGGATGGTCCCAGCTGACTTCTGCCTCCTGCTGACTTGGAGGGTACAGCTCTCAATCTGAAGCAGTTCATAAGCCTTCCTGGAATGCCAGCTGCTCTTCTTTGGTGTACATTTAGAAAACAAAGTGAGGGATGACGTTTAGTGTCCAGTCTGAAATTTCTTTTCTTTCTCCACAGGCTCCGGGGCAGTGCGAAGATTTGGTCTAAGTCAAACTGAGTTGGATCTCCCTTCACAGCTAGGAGGGTGAGAGGAAGAGACTTAGGGGATGGAGGGGTATTGAGGGTCCCAAGTGTGATGCTTCTGAGCTCATGTCTGAGATCTGTCTTGCCAACTAATTCTCGTGCATGTTTGTTCTCTTTCTTGTCTTCTTTCCTCTCCGGGCAGTGCTTCCCATCTCTTCATCATAGCATTTCAGACTCTAAGCTTCCAGTTGAATGCGTTGCTGTTTCCTGTGCCCCTCAAATTCCCATCACCACAATCATGTTTCTTTCTCTCTCCCTGTCTTTTGACAGGTAAATTTCAAGAGTCATAAAAGTCTGTCAGTCACCTTAGCATCCATAGGGCATCACAGAAGCTTGGAAAGAGTGCACTGGTGCTCGGCAATCATTTTGGCTCTATGAGACCCCTGGGACACTTTGTTCCAGGATGCAGCTGCCATCTTTGATTGTTTAATCTTTGTTTTGCTAGGTGGGAGGGTAGTTTTTGAAGGGATTCTTTTAAAAATATATAAATATATTATAAATATATATTAAACAATAAAAATATAGATCTATGGACATATCTATACAAACTTGTACTCCTGTGATGGTGTCTCTGCCTCATACTGATTTTGGATATTCCAAAATAAGCCATGGTTTTGAGAGTCCCTGTCCTATTTATGGGTGCAGTGCCTTCAGAATATTTCTCATTCCGAAGGGAAGTGCCACAGTAGCTCTATTGGGACGAAAGTCCGTAAAGCAGGAATGAACCTTGAATTGTATTTAAAGAGTTCCTTGTGTAATTACTTTGCATCCAGAACGTTCAAAGAAGGTGCTTTTTCAGGGAGCCTCAGAGGTAAGTGCAGACACTGAGGAAGAAAAATCATGTTTGTCAATGGTATATACCATGGGTCCTGGACAAAACCGGGGGTGATATGGAGAATTGTCTGACAAATAACAATAACACAGTTAATGCCAGGCTGTGCAGTTTTCATAGAATAGGCATTGCTCCACCTGTTCTTGGGTGGCACTAAGAGTCTGGCTGAAAAAAAAACCTAGTGAAATTGACTGCTGTGGGGTGCTCAGAAAAAGCCATCAAGTTCTTCAGAAAATGCATCTGTGAGACTGGCTTGGAGCAGAGACAGCCAGCTGTGAGTGTCAAGCTGCATGATGACTCTGTGACAGTGTGAGCTGATGTAAATTGACACTGTGACTCTTACGCCCACTCAGCTCTGCCTGTGCTAACATTTGGTTCTTTGAACCTGGGTTTCTGTGCATGAGCAAACCACCACAAAATTAGTGAAACAACAGAAAACCCTGAACTTTGTCTGCTTGGGTGGGACTTTTTCAATTCATGGGCCTGAGTGAATTTTAGGCAAAAAAGGGGGGGGTAGTACAGAGAGAAACAAGACCTTTTAAGGAGGTGAGGAGGGGGCAAGGCCATATAGTGGTAGCAAGGTGCGGTGTCATCTCAAACACTACAAGGTGCCATTTTGTGCAATACTGCTGTTGTTTTGCTAATGTTTTGCTGGACTGATGCACTGCAGCACTAACTTCCACTGGGAAAAGCCTGTCTCTTGCACCCAGAAACTCCCAGCAGTTAAAGCAGCTTCCTTCCCTGTGGGTGGCTGAGGCCCCATGTGTAAGGTCACAGGCAGGGCTGTGTCAGCCAGGATGTGCTGAGCAGCTCCTGAGTGACAGGTCTCTGTGGCCAACGGCTCCCTAAGGGCAGCCCCACACCTTTCCCCATGTGTGACCCCATGTGCCAAGCCATTAGGTGCAGCCAGCTGGCACAGATATGCCAGGTAGGAGAGCTTTGGCATGATGTTGTCCAGGCAGGAGATGCAAATCTGCCTGTGGGAGCGTGTTTGGAGGCAGCTACACCAGTTTTGTCTCAACTCTCCTAGAGAGGTCTGACTAATTGGCAGTGATAGCGAGTTTACTTGATGAGTCCTGTTTTCCATAAAACACAGCAAGGGGTTGTGACTATGCCTTCAGCTTTTGTTTAAATTATCTTGAGCCTTCCTCACTCTGCATCACATCACCTTCGTCTGTCTGTCTCAGTGGGGAAGGTCACCATGCTCTCTGCATTTGCAAATGTCTGAGAGACGCAGTGATGCCTGCATTGGTCAAATTCGCCTACACCTGGGAATGGCATGTCAGGGAGAGGTGCTAATGGGGGAGATACTAGCTGGCAAGCGCCAAGCTAGCACCCTATGTCCTTTGGAATAGGAGTCGCTTGCAAAGACACTGCAGTGTGAGCCGCAGGAGGGGAGAACAGGCTTTAGGGGGGAGCAGCAGGCAAACCACAGAGCTTGGATGGGAAAGGCATTTGGGCACTTCACAGCCACCCCAAGCTTGTGACGTGAGGTGACGGGTGGAGCAGTGACACCTCTTGACGTTTGTCAAGAGACCCTCTGCCACTTTGGAAGAGCAGGCACAGCTGTCTGGCGGAGCACAGCTGGCACCCAGGCCGCAGAGCCTGGCAGCAGGGTGGGCATCGCTCAGCACCGCAGGCTGTGCTCTGCGCTGCAATGGCACGAGCACAGCGCGGTCACGTGGTAACTCTGCAATTTAAAGATACAGCCATGGCCTTGCACCTCTTCTTGTGCCTGCACCTCTCACGGTCCCGTTGTGCCGTGGGTGTCTGGAGAGTTTGGAATTAAATGTGTTTGAGCGAGAGGCATCTGCACAGCTCTGAAAGTCTTCCTGTTTCTTCACTTTCAAGAGGGAGCACCTTTAGGACCTCCATTAAGAAAAAAGGAAGCAGAAGGTAGCAGGTAAAATTACTTTAGACCTTTTGTATGACTGAAAAATGAGAGCTGCTCGGCGCAGAATGAAAATATTGCTGCAAATTGCCTTGCCTGATGGCAAATAGCAAGCAGGAGCAGAGGTTTCCCTTCACCTGAAAACCACGCTTTTTATTTCCCCGCTCACTTCATCCTTGACTTTGAATTTGAGTCAGGGAGGATGGGGAAATTAATTAATTAGTTAACATTTGTAAATCACTTTGAAGATGGCAAGAGTGAGATAAGTACTGAACAGTATTATTATAAGTTTTAATTTTAATTTTAAATGTCGTCTTTGTGTTTTTAACCCTGTTATCTCCCAAGGAAAAGACTGGGAGAGGCCCTGAGCGGAGCAGAACAGAGAGAACAGAACACACGAGCACTGCAAAGGAATGAGGTTCAGTGGGCTGCAGAGGAGAGGGTGTGGAGAGCTGCGCTAGTCCAGCTCTCGGAGCAGGAATTCTGCCAGCTCTGGCACGCAGAGTGCCAGGGCCATCGAGCAGCAATTTGCTGCAACCCTCTTTGTGCATCATATGTAGGGCTTGCACGTCTGGATTCAAATAAGGGGAAAGGGCAGCAGCTTGGGCAGCAGCTGAATTGCTTGATCCATGCTCCTCCCAATTTACACCTGAGTGAGGAGAGCAATGTCTGAGGTTTGACAAACACCTCCAGCTGCTCCATGCTGAGAGGCAACCATGGTTTCTTATTAGGAGTCAGGGTTAATGGTAGCAATTCTCCTTTCTGCATGACTGGGGAATAATTTCTGCCTGCAAAAATCCCCCTCGCTCGCTGATGCCAGACGCAGCCCTGCATTGACGGCGCTGGGCACTGGCAGCTGCAGCCGGGAGCTGAACCTGAGGCGAAATCTCACTGGGGCCAGGCCACGTGTCACCCCACAGATCACAGGCCCAGCCCCAAGTGCTGCCGGCTGTCTGTGCACCAGGCCCAGTGCCGGTGGCAGGAACGCCAGGACACCCTCCCTCAGCACTCCGTCCTCTGAACACCTCTAGGCCCCAGACGAAGAGCAGGCCCCCACCCAGCCTTCCGCAGTGCTGGTGTTCCTGCCTGCAGGGTTGTTCTTTCCTGATCCCATTTCCTAGCAGTAGCCACTGCTTTGCTGTAACATTCAGAAAATGCTTGAGTTCTTTACGGGCTCCCCAGCTGCCCACCTCCTGGGTGTTTCTCTTTGGGGCTGCTCCAGTTTTCAGGAGCGTCCCTGCGGGTGCAGTGTGGGCCGGGCCTGATGGCCGCCTGCCTCCTTGCCGGGAGCAGCTGGTGCGGGTGCTGCTGCTGCCGGGAAAGGAGCTCATCTGCAGCAGAATTCTCTGTGCAATGTGCAACCACATTCATGTTGTGATGAATTAATTTGGTACCCAAGTGTCAGCTGGAATTAAGAACTGTGAAGTCTCTATGGGTAACACAATGCACAGAATTATTCTCGCATTCGTGCATTTGTTAAAAGTAACTCTAGGGCTTCCTGCCCCAAAGCACAAGTGGAGGCCCAGCCCCTTCA
Organism: Penelope pileata; assembly: GCA_013396635.1. Taxonomy (NCBI): domain Eukaryota; kingdom Metazoa; phylum Chordata; class Aves; order Galliformes; family Cracidae; genus Penelope; species Penelope pileata. The sequence continues at coordinate 365,097 of WBMW01005999.1, read as the reverse complement.
GACCAGGGGAATACACCTGTGGGAAGACAATCCATCCATACCGCAGGTGCAGAATGAGGAGCCTCCCAGTGACTGGGCGTGATCTCTTCCTCCTGCTGGTACACAGTCCCTTGTGTATGCTCCTCAAGTGCCAGCCAAAACCTGGTTAATTTTATCATCCTCACGAGCCCTTTTGGAAGGCTGCCACAGAGCCAGACTGCTGTAGTTAGAAAGTTTTTCTGATTTCCATCTTAACTGTATTCACAGCTAGTTTACGTTCTCCTATTGCTGTGCCAATGTGGCTTCAGATTAAGCTGTTCCTCCTCCTAGTCTCTCTCCCTCCCTCGTGTACAGGCTTCGCTTTGCCTAACCAGTCTCCTCGTACAGTGTGAGCTCTTCATAGGGTGTATCCTATGATCTCTTACTTGCACTTCAAATTAAGCTTCCTTGGCTAGAAATAAGCACAGCTCTCATTCACTGGTCAGGTCTTATCAGTATCTTGCACAGCAGTGGTAATACATACCCATAGCTACTAGAAATGCCTTCAGGATTGCATCATTTTCTTGATGGGTCAGTAGGTGCTTACAATTATTATATGATTTACTGGCCATCCTTTCTTCTTTTCTGTCACTTATAATCAAGGAGGCTCCAATTTACAGCCAAGAGTTTACAGCTAAGTAAGTCTTGATTTTAGTTTGTACGTGTCTTTTGCTTTGCATTGCTAACAGCAGTCTCTTTCGCTGTTACTGACATCTTGAATGCCATCTACTTCCTCCCGCACGACATTCTGATCCAGCTTGGCAATGTGTTTTTTTTCCCTGTCACCAATGCGGGAGGATATCACAAGGCTGGTAACCCTGCTTACGGCAGCAGCAGGTGGAGATGATAGGCAGTGTTGATTCCATTCCTCCTCATTTGCATCTCCTTTCGCCCCTCCCTCAGCTTGCATTAGGTGCCCCCACGATTTATAAACCCAGCCAGCCAAAGCAGACAGGTGCAAGGAGATGGTGGAAGTAATAATAACCTAAGTGGAGTTTCCTCACGGGGACATTTCAGGAAGTGTTGTCTTTAAAAAAAAAAAATTCCCAGGAGTGAAAAAGAAAACAAACAAAAAAAAACAGTTACATTTAAGACAGGGCTGAAAAATAAAATTAAGTAGTTTTTTTTAGTATGTTTTGGAAAGTAGCTAAACATTGCAAAATCACACAAGTGATTTTAACCTAGACTCCATATTGAGGTCTATTTTAAATCCTGCTGCTCTCCAACACAAGTCCGTGCTGCAGAAGTGACATTTGCCTTTGGGATTTTGTATTCCCAGAGTCTACATTTGTTCCCCAAACAGAACACCGTGCCTACAGACAGCTGTTTCCTGCAGCTCTGCCTTTTGTCCTCTCTGTGTTGAAGCATCTGTTAGGTCACCAGTTTTCTCCCTCCCCTTCTCACCCTCCCCTGCAGTCTAGCAACGTGCCAGCCTGCTCTCTTTCTCTGATTCATGGATTTTTAAAGCCTGATGGGAACAATTTAATCATGTAGTTTGGCTTCTCAAGTGGCTTCTCAAGAGCTGCCTCCTCTCATTCCTGCGTTTGCTCTCCAGCTGCTGTTTGAGATGCCCCATCCAGGTTTTGGAATAGCGAGAGCTGGAGAATCCAGCTACGTCCTAATGATCACTCTGTCCAGTAAAAAGCCTACACCTAAGATTTCCAGCTTTGTCATTGGGAAGCTGCAGGTTTTCTGCTGGGTTAAAGAGCCCTCTGCTGTCAGAAACTTTACTCCCATGAAGTACTGCCAGGTCCGGCTCGGTTGGACTGAGTTTATTTTATCTTGAGGGGATTCTTCTTAGCATCCCTCCAGAGCTTCCAAAAAAGTCCTCTATCTTGAAAGAGCACAGATTACATTTATGCTCTTAGATAAATATCTTTCTGCTTTCAGTGCAGCCAAAAACACTTACTGCTTATAAACAAACACCATCCCAGTGGTTACCGATTGCTCTGTGCATCTCGTCATTTTCCATAATTTATCACCTCCATCTTTCCTTGCATCCCCCAAAAGCTTCATCAGCACTTGTTTAATATCTTCTTTTGGATCATTAATCAAATTATTAATGAGCATTAATTTCAGAACAACATCCTACTAGAAATACTTTAGTATTCTAGGGACTCTTACTCCTCTCATTACTTGAAATTTATCAGTAAACTAGATTTTATAATAGATGCTGTTTTGTTTTAATAATGTTATTTTTCTTTACTTTTTAATCAGAGAATGGGCCTGTGTGGCTAAATTAAGACACTGTGCTGGTGTAACTTTAGGTTCCTGTAGTGTCTTTGTTAACCCAACCCATGACTGCATCAGAAAATATGGAAGTTAGGAATAACTTAGAGAAGGTGAGCATGAGAACATTATAAAAATTGACATATCCATCTTTATTTTTAAGCTGTTTGCATTTTCAGTCTCTTGTCTTGACTTAACATCAGTCTAACTGTTTTACAACTATGGATAGTCCAGGTGGAGGCCGGTAACGAGTGGTGCCCCCCAGAGGTCTGTCTTGGGACAGGTGCTCTTTAATGTCCTTATCAATGACATAATGATGAGATTGAGTGCACCCTCAGCAAGTTTGCTGATGACACCAAGCTGAGTGGTGCAGTTGACATGTTAGAAGGAAGGGAACTCAACAAACTTGAAAGGAGGGCCCATGTGAACACAATGAGGTTCAACAAAGCGAAGTGCAAGGTCTTGCACTTGGGTTGGAGTAATCCCAGGTATATATACAGACTGGGAGAAGAGATCCTTGAGTAGCCATGCTGAGAAAGACCTGTGGGTCCTAGTGGATGAAAAACTGAACAGAAGCCAGCAGTGTGCTCTCGCAGCTCAGAAGGCTGATGCTATCATGGGCTCCACCAGGAGAGGGGTGGCCAGCAGGGACAGGGAGGTGACTGTCCCTCTCTCCTCTGCCCTTGTGAGGCCCCATCTGGAGTACTGCGTGCAGGTCTGGGGCCCCCAATACAGGAAAGGTGTTGAACTGTTGGAGAGGGTCCAGAGAAGGGCCACAAAGATGATCAGAGGGCTGCAGCACCTCCCCTATGAGGACAGACTGAGGGAGCTGGGCTTGTTCAGCCTGGAGAAGAGAAGGCTGCAGGGAGACCCCATTGCAGCCTTCCAGTATTTAAAGGGAGATTATAAACAGGAGGGAAAACAACTTTTCACAAGGGTAGACAGTGATAGGACAAGGGGGAATGGTTTTAAGCTGAAGGAGGGAAGGTTTAGATTGGATGTCAGGGGGAAGTTCTTTATTGAGAGTGGTGAGGTGCTGGCACAGGCTGCCCAGAGAGGCTGTGGATGCCCCATCCCTGGAGGTGTTCAAGGCCAGGTTGGATGGGCCCTGAGCAACCTGATCTAGTACCTAATCTGGAGGTTGGCGGCCCTGCCTGCAGCAAGGGGGCTGGAACTTGATGATCCTTGGGGTCCCTTCCAACCCGGGCCATTCTATGATTCTATGATAGAATCTTGTTTACTGTTTATAAATACTGGCACAAGGTTAATTTTCCCATGCTCATCTTACTTCCCCAACATTCTACAATGTTTTAAAAAGTACAATGAAAGATGCAGAGGCTTAGCTTTACCAACAAATCCATTCAAAGACAAGTTCCCAGTAGCTTTAATAGTTCTTGTTTTCACGATAAATCTTTAGATATAGAAAACTTACAAAACTTTAAACAAGTAGAAATCATGGCAGGTTCCTCTATCTCACTCACGGTGCCCTACTTGCACTTTAGCAATAACCAGAAGTACCACCAAACTGCATTGCTTTGGTGCTTCAACAAGTCCCATTTGGAGTTAATAGATGTGGGAGAAAGTGAGAACTAATTTTCTGTCCTTCAGATGGAAAAAGATGACTTGGAAGTATGCCCTTTGCATCTTAAACCTGATGTTTGACTTTCATATTGGGAATATCCATTCACATCTTTCTCCATTCTGCTTTCATAGAGTCTCAGAAATATATACAACAGAATAGAATAGAATGGAATAGAATGGAATGGAACAGAATGGAATAGAATAGTACAACTGGAAAGGACCTAAAGACCATTGAGTCCAGCTGTCTGACCGCTCCAGGGATATCCAGAAATTAAAACATGTTATCGTGGGCGCTGTCCAAATGCCTCTTGAACATTGACCAGCATGGGGCAACAACTACTGTGCTAGGAAGCCTGTTGCAGTGTTTGTCCACGCTTACCGTAAAGAAATGTTTCCTACTGCCCAGTCTGAGCCCCACCAGTGCAGCGCTGTGCCACTCCTGTCCCACCATCAGTTCCCGGGAGCAGAGACCAGCACCCGCCTCCGCTTCCCCTCCTCAGGGAGCTGCAGAGAGCAGTGAGGTCACCTCTTATTCTCCTCTTCTCCAGCCTGGACAACCCACTTGTCCTCACAGGACATGCCTTCCAGCCCTGTTACTGGCTTTGGTGCCCTCCTCTGGGTGCTTTCAAGGACTTTGACATCCTTTTTTTTAATTGTAGAGCCCAGAGCTGCACACAACATTCAAGGTGAGACCACACCAAAGCCAAATATAACGGGAGAATCACCACTTTTGTCTAGCTGGCTACGCTGTGTTTAATGCACCCCAAAACGCAGTTTGCCCCTTGGCTGCCAGGGCACACCGCTGGTTCATGCTGAGCCTGCTGTCACCAATGCCCCCAGGTCCCTTTCTGCAGAGCTGCATTCTCCTCTGTTGAACTTCATGCCATTGCTGATTGCCTTTCAGTAGCACCCAGGATAATCTTCTCCATAACTTTTCCAGGGACTGAGGCTAGACTAACAGGTCCGTTTCCTGGGTCTTCTCTCGTGCCCTTCTTGTAGATCAGTGTAGCACTGGCTAGCTTCCAGCCAGCAGGAACCTTCTCATACTCCCACAACCCTTGGTAAATTGTTGGAAGCGGTCCAGATACAACATCCACTAACTCCTCCAGCACTCTGGGGGAAACCCCACCAGGCCCTGTGTACTTCTGAATGTCCAACTGATAAAGCCAGTCCCTTACATTTTCAGTAACCACAAAAAGATATCCCAGGCCTTCTGTGTGCCCTGATGCAACAGGTGGACTACATTTAAATAGGAAACCTTTTCACTTGAAACAAGTTACTGGGGAAAAGAAAGGACCAAACTTCAGTGTAGTCTAAATGAAGAAGCTGTAGGGATTTAATCAGAAGCGGGCTTTCTGACCGTGCACGTGTTCTTGTTTTCAGGCTGTTCAGTTGGAGCAGTACACCTTCTGTGCACACAGACTTTACCTGCTTACTTCAAACAACTTCAAGTTTTCACAGCTTGCCTTTGGAGAGGAACAGGAATAAATAAGTGGTTGTGCACACACNAAATTAATGTGGATGTCTCCCATACCTTTTTTTTTTTTTTTTTTTTTTTTTTTTTTTTTTTTTGCCTCCAGGTAATTCTTTGCATGCTCCTCCTTTGGATTAACAACCTACATCAGTAATCAGTAAGCAAATTTTCATCAAACCAGGATACTAGTGAAAATGAAAGCCCCAAGTGCAACTAGCACTCCCTGAACAAGAGGCAAAGACAGTAAATCTATTCCCACTGAGGTACAGCTCTGCCCTTTTTCTCTTTCTTCACATTCTTTCCTCTTCTCCATAGTCCCTCAAGCCACTGATCAGAACACACCACCATGCCCAGATCAATGCCAGCCTGGAGCAGTTGAGAAAACTTCAGCAGAACCCAGAGTAGCTGGTGAAGAACCACCTCCTGCAACTGGAGAAGTCGAAGGAGTTTTATTATCCTCACTTCTTTGGGAAGCAACCTGCTGCTGCCTGAAGCCAGAAGTTAACATACTATGCCAGCACGGTGAGAGAGGTGATTGTTCCCCTCTGCTCTGCTCTCACATGACCCCACCTGCAGAACTGCCTTCAGCTCTTGGGCCCATAACACAAGGAGCAAGGCCATGAGGATGCTCAGAGGGCTGGAGCATCTCTCCTATGAAGACAGATGGAGAGAGTCAGGGTTTTTCAGCCTGGAGAAGGCTCCAGAGAGACCTTAGAGTGGCATCCCAGTACCCAAAGGGAACTTATGAGGAAGACAGGAAAGGACTCTTTACCAGAGCATGTAGTGGCAAGACAAGGGGTCATGGTTTTAAAATAAAAGAGAGTAGAATTAAATTAAATATTACAAAGAAATACTTCATGATAAGGGCGGTGATGCACCACAATAGGTTGTCCAGAGAGGCTGTGGATGCCCCATTCATGGAGGTGTCCAAGGTCAGGTTGGACAGGGCTTTGGGCAACCTGGTCTAGTAGATGTCCCTTGCACATGACAGGGGGATTGGAAATGAATAGTCTTCAAAAGTTCCTTCCAGTTCAAAACATCAGATTGGAAGGAACCTTCAGAGTGGTGAAGAAGAATACCTCCGGTCTTGGTTTTAACTCAGCTAGAGTTAATTTTCTTCAGAGGGTGTGGTATGATGCTGTGTTTTGGATTTAGGAGGAAAACCAATGTCGATAACATACCAATGTTTTAGTTGTTGCTGAGCTGCACGGAGCTTCTTGTACTGCCCTGCCAGGGAAGAACTGGGGGTGCACAAGGAGCTGGGAGGGGACAGAACCAGGACAGCTGACCTAAACTGGCCAAAAGAAACATTCCACACCATGTGACTGCATGTTGAAGCGTAAAACTGGGGGGAGTTGGCCAGGGACTGGCTGGGCATTGTGCAACACTTGTTTTGTAAATATAAGTAAATAAATAGTCATTACTATTATATTTCCCCTTCATTTTCTGTCCTAGTAAATAGAAAAAAAGTAGAACTTGTGGGTTGAGAAAAAAACTGATTCTCTCCCCCATCTCACTGGGAGCAGAGGGCAAGCTAATAGCTCTGTGGTGCTGAGCTACCTGTCAGGTTAAAGCACACCACCTTCCGATATACTTCCTGTACATACTTTTTAGTCCAAAATCTCCTACAACTCTTTCCTAGGGTCCTGTCTCTGCTTCCTACCCTTAACACAAGATTCTCTAACTAAACCTCTTCCCCATTTCCCCAGAATACCAGAGCCTTGTCACACCTGGAGAAGGCAGAGATCTTGGAAGTAACTGTACAGCAGTTAACAAGGTTCAAGAAGCCAGCTAACTCTTTTCTGTCACCTCTCAGCACTGAGTGCAAGAGCACACAATGACTCAAGATTCATTCGCAGGGTGGCACCTAACAGATACAGAGGCACAACTGCTCAAGTGTTGTTCCAGTTTGTGAGGAGTCACTGTTGCAACAGGTCATACTGTTAACATCCCAGTTGTCACATTTCTATCTGTTCTTTGCCAAGATAAGGAATTCCATGCCTAAAAACATCCTTGAATCTTTAAGGTCCAAGTAATCCCTTCCATCATCACGTCCATCTCCCTGTTCTCCTCCTCAGACATCGCTTCAAGCAGCCAGGACTTTTTGGCCATTCACTGTCTCAATGCTGACAGCAACTTTTTGAGCCCAGCAGGTTCTTCACTGGATCACAACACCAGGCCACAACTTGCATCAGTCTGAGACTACTGCTGAGGGCTGCTATTGCTTCAGTTCATTCTCTGAAGACTCATCTTCCACTAAACCACACCCAAGCCCTCTTTTTTTCCCCGTGTAGCTACTCCTTTGACCTTGTCCACTTCAGGGCCTGCCTGGACCCTGATATTTCCAGCAACACCAGACACTTTCATGCACAGCTAGCTTATACCCTTCCAATACCTACTTCACTGTTTCAAACAAGTTTCCACCCATCACTTTCATGAATGCTGAAGACTATTCCAACTGCACCTCAGCTATGGAGGCCTTGGTAAGCCATCACCTGAAGAACAAGACCCCTGTTGGGGTTTGCTATGGGACAGAACAGGCCATGAAAGTGGGGAAAGAGCCTGCCATCTGCTGAGGCTCTGTTCTGTGCATCCTTGGAGGGCAGAATATGCACAAATTCTGCCCTAAGCTTTAAAGCACCAGATTCTGCATCCTGTTTTCAGGGCAAAACAACCAGTACTCAGTGAGGTCTCTGTCCCTCAGTTAGTTCCCAGATGGGAAAACATCGTAGAATCCTAACACACCATTTTCAAGTGTAAGTCATCCATTAATTTCCTTCGTTTTGTTGCAAGTGAATTTATGAAATGGTTTACACAACAGTACATGCCAGAGCAGGAAACTGGCCCAAGAACCCAGGGGATCTCTCTTAGTCCTGCATTCCTAATGCCTTTCAAGTTCCACCCAATAGCAGAGCTAAGAAGAGATCATCAGTAACAATGTTAACCACTGTCAGCCTCAGTTGCAGAGAAACAATAAGAAAGTAACAGGAATATTCCCCAGCCACACAAGAACTCCATCCGCCTCCTTCAGGGCTACATAGACTACCAGGCAGCAAGACCGACCAACCAATCCTCCTTGAACGCGCAGTGGAACTACAGCAATGAAAGGGTATTTTTGCAAGTGGTGGGTTACTGGGTTGTCTTTTACAATTTCCATGTTTTCACTGAGCAGTATCTCACTTCATAACTACATGAGAAGACTGTACAGAAAAAAGTCTTAGGATTAGACATTGAATTTCTTGTCAGTAATTACCGAAGGGTTCAAAAGAGATTACTTAATTCCACAGCAGACACAATTAGATTAGCAGAAGGTAAAAACTGATCCAACATATCTTTACAGTTTGTTTCTTTATTCAGTAAACATCTAGTTACAAGTTTCACAAATTAAAAAAGTGGGGGAGCCAACTGAAGAGACGTTGGGGGGGCCCACAAGCTATCCAGCTTTTGTTCTGCTCCTCACCTCTCTAGCACACATCCTTCTGCTTCTCCGTAGCAGCACCAAGGATCAGGAGGGGAATAGAAGCCTTTGTCCCGGTGAGGGGACTAACACAGGGGTCTAACAGGATTCCCTCATCTTTCTTTCATAGGAGACTAAACACAAACTTCAGAATGATGCCCAACCCAGCACAGAAAGAGTGGAAAGGACTGAAGAGGCAGGGTGGCAGCTCCTCATGCCCACCTCTACTGGCAGAAAGAACTGAACCAAGGGAGAGCAGAAAGGGAATGGGCAAATAACACATTCCTTGCACATCAGTGAAATTCTCCATGAACCACTGCAGCACCAAAATGGGACAAAAAAAAAAAAAAAAGAGAGCAATGCAGAAGATTAGTTGCGTTGTTTCAATTCTTAAGTGAGAGGGAGGTTAATACTAAGTTTGAGAAGGGTCCAAGTGGTGCTTTGAAGGGGCTTCAGAGTTTCACTGTCTGTACCTGGGAGGGAGGGAAACAAAGAGGACATAAAAAGAGTAAGTGGTGATTAAAAAGCAGCATCGAAGACAGGTAACACAAGATTTAATTAAAAAAAAAAAAAAGAAAAATTCTGCGTTTCAAGTACTATAACATATCCAGGTGAATCCTCAAAACACGACAGACACCAGCACTTGTTGTACTTCAAACTGGATTGACAGTAAAGCATCTCTAAATTCTATAGTGACAATATAAATATTCTATAGATTGCGATCCTACATCAACTCTTACGATTTCAACCATCACTTAAGGCCGGCTCTACACTTTTTCTTGATGACAAGGCTAACTTGAACAGTTTCCACCTTCCCATTCAGAACAGTATTTCCTCAAGACTCCCACCTTCCTCTGCTCTTTACATTAGTGGGGAAACACACTTCCAACCAACACTTCAAAATAATACAAGATTGGGGCAATGAAAAGAAAATCCAAATGGCTAAGAGCCAACCACACAGTGGAAAATGAGAAAAAGAGCCATGTTAAGACTTACAAGAGTGTGTAGGTAGATTTGGGGGTGACCATGCTGCACCCCCCAGAAGGTCAGCTCTGCGTTCACCAGTCATACCGACGGGACTGTCTGGAGGGAGAATCCTCAGGGCCCTGGATTGCAAGACGAGTCCCTTCAGCCCGGCGGCCGCTGCTGCCTTCATGACGCCGGTACTCCAGCCCCCGCTGTGGCCGGAAGCGGGACGTCTCTCGCCTCCACTCATCGTCAAATGCAGCTGCATCACCTACATCAGGAAGAAGCAGCTCAGCCAGGGAAAAGGTGGGAAGTGCCATCTGGGTTCGCTGAGGTGGAGGACAGAGACAGTACTCACTTTCATCCATGTTGATGTAGTCCTGCCTCTCTTCTTGGTCACCTGTGCGGTGATTGCGGGATCGCTGCATGATGTGGGCTCGCTCCCTGATGTGGTGTCCAATAGACATTTGTTCCAAGCCACTGTCTGAGTCCCTTACAGTTCGCCTAGTCTCACGGATCTGAGGGTAGATTTGCGTGTAGGACCAACATTTTAATTCATTGTCCCAGCCCCATAAGGCACTCTTGATTCTTGCCTACAGTACTTCAGCCACATTGCACTTGCCACCACTCCCATTATATCAGATGCAACATAATAACGAGGGGAAAAGATTTCTCCCCTGACTGGCACTTTCCATCCCCTCCCTCCTTAGCATGGTTCCGTGACTCACATCACCTTCCTCAAACCACAACTGACTGCAAAGCAGAAGTGCTGTGGGTGGCCAGCACTGAGCCACCAATGGAAGCCTATCCACTCCCAGCAAAAACAGCAGCCTCATGCTGGGGTGACACACCGCAGCCTCCTCCTTACCCCACCAGGTGCTGAACGCATCTCTGAGGTCTCCTGATAGACTTTGGGCCCATCACCCAGATTGGAATAGGAGATGACAGTTGAAGAGGTAAATGTCTGGCAGTTTGCACCACTTGTCATGTGTTCCTGTAAAAAGGAAATGGGCAATGGCATAAAGAAGAAAAGAGAGGGAAGATGATAGTCACTTCTCTCTCTGTACAACAAAGTAAGAAGAATTACAGTAGGAAATATGTCCACCCTGCATCCATCTCGAGAGGAGGATGCAATGAAGACAAAGCCAGGCTCTGCTCAGTGGTGCCCAGCTCCAGGACCAGAGGCAATGAGTGCAGACTGGAATGCAGGAGGTTCTATCTAAATATCAGGAAGCACTTATGCAGGTGATGGAGCACTGGCAACAGGCTGCCTAGAAAAGTAATGGAGTCTCCTCCTCAGAGACTTTCAAAAGCCACCTGGACATGGGCCTGAGCACCCTGCTCTGGGTGTCCCTGTTAGAGCAGGGTGTGTGGACCCAACGACCTTCAGAGATTCCTTCCAATCTCAACCATTCTGTAATTTTTTGAGTACAATCCCCATTGGTCCATCTTTATGGAGAACACTCTTGTTTCTTGCAGAGAAAGTCTATCCACACATTTTTGTCCTATTTCATCTCTCCTTCCTGCACTCAGTAGGCATGCCCCAGGAACAAGCTCTCTGTCACTCCATCCTGGTCAGCACGCAGGAGTTACAGCTTCACCACCCTAGCACCTTGAGCACAGCCAGTACCAAAGAGACACAAGACAGGAGACAGAGAGCAAGAGCACCTTCAGTACTCCCCTCCTTAATGCAGGCTGATTTATTGAAGGTTCTTACCATGTTCCCAATCATGTCATTCATCATGCCAAACATATCTATGAAGCCACCTGCCTGAGAAAAAAGACAGCACAGGAACAGTCAGCTCGGAAGGATTCAAGAGAAAAGAATTACAACAAGCTATCTGCTTGGGCAATGAAACTGCTGCCTAAGAATTAAAAAACCCTGTTATTTTCCCTTTCTACCAAAAGCTTAGGGAAAAAAGCAGCAAAAAAACCCAGGATTCATGATTGTTGTTCTCTCAAATCTTTCAGATTACATTGCCCAAACATTCTGGCTCTCCAGATCCCTTGGGTATGATAAAAAGTGTTCCTTTAATTTGCATCCAACACCCAATGCATTAAGGTTTGTGAATCCAGGCACTCAGCAAGGTTAAGACATGGAATCTCAGGATATGCACTAACAGCGGACTTAAGTCATAAGATAGTCATCCTCAGAGTCCTTGTTTAAGCCACATAGGAGTTTTCATGAATGATTTTTTTCCCAACAAGAACTTTTCTTGTTGTCCTTAGAAACGTGACTGTTTTTAATCTGGTAAACCTGTACTCAGCCAGCAGGTCTCACAGGTTAATTGTGCAATATGTAAACAAAGCTACCCTGTCAGTTTAAATGTGCTGATTTTCTCTTCTTTGAGTGGCTTCTTGTTCTCATTTATAGCAGACCAGCACTCACATGCAACGCTATTATCTTTTGAAGTCCATCTGTTTGCATTATTAATCCATCTCTGAGCTAGAACAATTCCAGGACGCTAGCCTCTTTACTGAGTCAATCCTGCAGAGCAAGGCAGCTAAAGTTCCTGGATCTGGAATAGTGTATTTACACTGTATTATTGCAGTAGATGACTGAGATGAGCATGCTCCAGGAATGGTGTTCTCACATACATCCAGCAATTGTCATTCCATTTCTGTTCTCTGGAATTACTGTTGGCTTTTCATTCTGCAGCCATTGGCAAAGGAGGTTCAATTATCACCTCTGCCTAATGATGGCTGAGTCTCTTCCTTGTGTCAACACAGTTTCTCTGTGATCTCCAAACAGACCCACAGCTTCTTTTAGACACGAGGTTAAGAGACTCTCTGCTCTTCCTGGATACTAACTATCCCAATTCCTACAAATTACTGTGCTGTAACAGCTTTAGAGCTCTTCCCTGTTCAAGGTGCCCATATGAGCAGATCCTTCTAAAACAGCTCATAGACTAGATTAAAGCATTAGAGGGGAACAAGTGAAAGGCCTAAAATCATAAAGCAACTCAATGAGAAAGGTCCAAGAGAAACCAGTTACCTTCAGTTTCAATTCAATAACCTCTTCAGCTTACCATAAATCTAAAAATAAACAGAGCTCATTCTGGTCTCTTCAAACCTTCCCACTCTCACTACCTGTTAAGATGTATAGTCTTACTCACATTTTACCTACTGGTTGACCATAGTACTAATGAACCTCTCTGTGAAGCCACTATCTGGGAAGCTTCAAACTTGGCAAAGAAAAACAGAGGACTTACCATGCCCAGCATCCCAAAGGGTGAAACAGCTCCTGCCTGCCAGGACAACAGAAAACAGAATAGACAATAGTGTTCCAACAGCCAAATGCTAGATCCTCCCTAGAGCACCCTCATCCTTCTTGGAAACAGGACTTGGAACACTCAGACCCAATAAACAAGATAAAAAAGCAAACGGCGGATTAATGAGGGTTCAAACTGTATCACTGCTAACAAATCAGACAGAAGGGGAAGGGGTGTTCTCAAATTTCTTCCAGTTGTATTGATTTATGGCCTTGAGACATAATAAATACACCTTCCCTTCTTCCCCTTCAACCTAAAGCACAGTTTCCAAGAAACATGTGGAGTGAAGACGAAAAAAAACAAAAAGGAGCAATAACATCACTGTATTTGAAACCAGTTCTACCTCCACTGTCTCTATGAAGGCAAAGGGAATCCACGACTCATTAACGGTGGGAGACAGAAGCTAACAAGGCATTTTACAAAATCCTACCCTTTAGGCAGCCCCCTCTTACCTGCATCCTACGGCCAGCCTGGCGAGCTCCAGGCGTGGTTCCATCAGTGATGCCAAGCAGCGGGCCAAATCCAAAGCTTCCAGAAAGCATGCGGTTCATGTGCTGCCGGTGGATAGCAAAAGGGTCCCTTTTGGAAAGGTCAAGAGAACAGCGGTGAGGAAGGGATGACAGAAGACAAAGTCCTGCATAACACACCCATTCTGATTCTGTCTCTTACGTAACTCTGTCTGTACTTTCCAAGCTGAAAATCCAGAACTCCAAGAACTAAGCATTGCACATGGTAATCCTTGGGGCTGGATCTCATTTCTTTTCTTGTGACTGAAGTTAGTGCATGAGAGATATTTTCTGATGTAATAACTGGTGTCTGTTCAGTAGCAGCTCAGTGCTCTGCTCCCACTAACACTTTCGGACCAAGCATGGCTAAGGCCATTCCAAAACCTCACTGCTCTAACAGACAAAAGACCTACAGCCCAAGTATCACCATCATTTCATACTCATTTCCTCTTGAGCCATCAAACACCTTTACATTAACAGCCACGGCACATAAACCTTCTTGAAGAGTAGTTCTGCATTTTGCAGGGAACTGCACAAAGACCTCATTGGCTACAATGAGAGGACCACACTTAACAAGACTAGAGCGTACACAATCCTAATTATTGTTCTGTCACTCCTTTAGGAACACATGCACAAACACAAGGACCAAAACCTCCAGAACACACTGCAGGGCCTGGCACTGACTGTTTTATATCCCTCTGCCCCAAGTCATCTCCATCTGCTATTTTGCTGTGATGTTATGTGTCCATCTGCAAAAGGCTGACATCACAGAAAACTTTTGCAGGTCCAAACTTGTGTGAGAATAAAAGAGAACAGTAATTAGGGTCCCTAAATGTTTTTCCTTTCCTTCTTTGTGCAGCATCCACTTTGAGAACACATTCATATGTGCTGCAGAAGGAGAGAAAAAGTAGAACAAGGACGGTCACAGAAAACAGCAGCCACAGTAAAGAGCCTGAGAAATACCACAGCATTTCTCCGCACATCCAACAGTCTGCATTTATCCTTCCTGAGCAGGATATAGTTTCCTGAGATCACAAAAGCATCTAGCACAAACCAATACTTTTCTGACTCTTCTGGAAATACTTTGCATAATAAAAGCTGTACTCACAGCTGCCACATCTGCTTGACACACTCATTCTGTGACTAACTGAGAAGTCTCCTCTCCTGCTAATTTGTTTACAGCTGACAAAATTCTTTCTTATCATCAATTTTATAAGCAAAAACATGACTGTTTCTGTCCATAAATTAATTCCACCAAATTTATAGTGGTGCCACACTTAGCAGTCTAATCCTTCACTGCTTTGGCAAGAATTGACAACTTGTATCAACTGTGACTGATTTCTGGACAGGGGACACAGAAAAATAATCAGTAAAAGGATTCCCAAGAAGAGCTCCTGGGACCTGCATTGGATTTCCAGACTTATATTTAAAAGCTATTCGTCTTCTCCTAGCCCCTTACAACATGACAACCCCTTTAGTTGTCTTCTCCAGCTTAGTTAACAAATTCCTCTGCAGAGCAGCAACACACAGCAACCAGACACAGACGATCAGATCTATCCGAACTGAAATCTTACTTCATCTAAGAAAAAATCCTTAAGCAAAGTAAAAGATCAGGCATTCCAGCAGTCACTTCCTCAGACAGTCTCAGTGCATCTTGGCCTACTTTATTTCCTCACGCTTTCCCCTGAAGCCACACTCTGCCGCTGCCAGAACCGACAGGACCCAGGCCATGCCCGTGCTGCCCCCGGCACGGCCGCGCCCCCGCGGACAGCCCCCACGCTGCCGGGGCCAGGGGCTCTCCCGCAGCCGCCCGCAGGCAGAGCACAGCCGTCCGGCTCTTGCTCCCGACTCACATGGCGAACATGGGGTCCTCCGGCTCTCCATCCCTCATCAGCCGGAACATGCTGCTGCCCTGGGTCGGGGCGGGCTCTGCGGACGGGAGAGGCGGGTGAGCGCGGTGCCGGGCAGGCAGCGAGGGGCCCCCTCCCCTTCTCTCCCCTCCTCTACCCGCGCCGCGCCNAGGAGGATGAGGAGGAGGAGGCAGGCCGCTCACGCCCGGGCTCCCATGGCGGCCTGCACCCCGCTCGCCTCTTCCGTCCCGCCCACTCCAGCCGGCTCTCACCCCGCGCACGCGCACACAGCCCCGCGCCGCCGTGCGCTAGCGGGAGGCGGGCAGCGCGGCCGGGCAGGAAGTGGCACCCGGCCCCGCCCCTCGGGGCAGAGCGCCCCGCGCCTGGCAGAGCGCCCCCTGGCGGCGGACGCGTCCCGCCCCTCTCCGGAGCTGGTTGCGGAGAGCGCTGCCAGGTGGGCTGCAGCAAGGCCCTGCCGTCGGCTCAGAGCCCGCCTCTGAGCGCAGAGCCTCATCTGAAGGCTCTGCTAGCGCTGCCTCAGCCTCCCTGCCTCCTCTTGTGCAATCCTGAATCACTCTGCAGTGCCCTCCAGCCTGGAAAGCATTTCCTGCTTGGCGTGTTCTCCTTCAGCCTCAGGCCGGGCCCGGTGCTGCGCCAGGGCATGTGCAGTCGGCCTGGAGGGGCAGGATCCAAAGGCAAGGGAACAGCTGCTTGAGCAAAAGCAGAAGTGGTTCTGTTTACAGGCTTGAGAGCAAATCTGGGACAAAATGACCTGCCTTTGCACCAGCGATCGTCCAGCTCCTGGAGGCGGTAGGGCTCCTTCTGTTGTTTCCAAATGCTGTCAGTCATTGCTGCCTCCCAGAGGTGTCGGCAGGGGAAGCAATGGCACAGAGGCAGAAGCACGCACTGTACCCTGTGTAACCTCTGTAACCAAAAGCTACATTACCAGCAATGTCACCAGTTCAGTAAATCTTGAGGGAGACCGGCTTGCTGGTGGCTAATGCTAAGTGAAGCCATGGAAGGAGAAATTGGAAATGCAGCCTTTTCCTGGAATGTGGACAAGTCTCAGTTCTAAGAAATGCAGAATCTGCATTTTCATATGCTATTTCTATGTGAGGTTTCTTTATAGTACTCACTGCATTGTGTCTAACACGCACCAAGTAGATGGCCACTTGTTAGGATAGAGCACCTAACCACGGGGGGAGAATGTGGCTGCAAGGCGAGACTCCCATCTCATTCCTGTCACATGCTCTGTTTTGGCTGTTTCAGTTTTCTGTCGTGAATCAAAGCTGTTAACCACGTCTCCCCGTTTTCTTTCCTTTTTTAAGCTGTCCAGGTGGAGGAGGATGGGGCAAGAGGAGGAGGAAGGAGCTCAGCCGGCAGTCAGGAGGAGGTAGGTGAAGGGCAAAATGGAAGTGAGGAGTGATACCATTGCCCTGAGCTCCACCTTCTCCTGCCTGCTGTTGACTTGCTGCCAAGCAGCATCCCTCCCCCTAACGTCCCCATCACTGTTAGCGGTGCAGTCGGCCAAAGGGGCAGCCACAGTGTACGCATTTTAAAAGCAAACTGAACATCACGTGGTGAAGGTAAATAGTACACTGAAAATCAGGCCTTTTACCTGCTTCTTCCAGGGACCAGTCACTGTAGCCAAGAAGACAGAAACATCTTCTGAACGCATACAAATGTTCCAGCGCTCTTGTGGAACGTCTGTAGTACAAAGAAATCCTCATTATCAGAATTCAGAGCTACCAACAGCCATTTCTGCCTTGGTTCCTTTCATCCATGCCTATTACGTAATCTTCACCCAGCAACTAATTCTGACCTCAGATGAAGGGCACCCTGAGTGAAGGACAGCTCTTGTTTGATGCTCAAGTGTGACAATTCATATCTGGGATGCTAGAGCCAGCTTGCAGTGACTGCAGCAAGTGTGATTACTTTAAGAATATTTTGCTTGTGTTAAGAATGTGTCTGTCACACTGTGAGTTGGAAGCACGACCTCCATCTGCGCTATGTTAGAGAAGATAGGTTCACAAAAATCGTGATTCAAAACGACCCTCCTCTTTCCAGTCTCTTCACAGGCTGCCTCTCATCCCTAGTCGCTCCCTTTTACTCCTCTTTTACTCCTCTCATAGAGTTACCTGCGCTGCTTCCCAGTCCTCAACAGTGCTTATTTACATTGCCTCTCAGGAAGACATTTCCCAATGCAAAGTTTGGCCAGTGGTTCAATGCTTGGAAATCTCCTCTTGACTTCAGGATATGGCATCATGGAAGACAAACAAAATTAATAATCTGCACAATTTTTAATGGACACGGGGTAGCAAGAGGAGCAAGTGTGAATTAAATGCATAAATGTACGTGTCCCCTCATCACATCGAGATTTGTCTGGTTTCACTTCAAATGAAAGGATAGATACTCTTTGAATTTATGTAAATCTAAGAAAAGTTCATGCAAATACATGGCCTTCTGCTCTTCTGCTGTTCGGCAAACAGTTTGGAAGAGTTTTGAAACCACTTTTGAGTTAGTTCACAGAACAATATTCTTAAAATACCCAGTATTATGTTTTGCTCAGAGTTTGTTTAGCCTTCAACATCAACTACAGACTCCCCTCCCCTACTACAATGATACAGTGACAAGACTAGGAAGGTATTAAAACAAAATGTATAAACATTTCCTTTAGGTGCATGCACCCTGCATATGCTAGAAACAGAAAAATACATACCATACACAATCACACAGTCACTATGAAGATGCATGCAGGCAAACTTCAAATTTATTATCAGAAAAGTACCATACTTTCACAACAGCAAATGTATGAAAAGACTGAGAGAAAATACCACCACCATGCACAAACATGCAAATACTGAATCTAAACACATGCACATGCCTGCATAAACACAAAGCACAAACAGCATACAGCACAAAAAATGGAACTTACTGAACAGAGAAAATTACATTCATATTGTTCTCCAGGCTGCAGACACGCATATTGTCTATATTCCCAACAATATAGCATGTAACTTCTGTACCTCCATCATCTTAAGACTGAAGAGTCCAAAAAGGATGGAATATATTCTGCTGAGTTTGCAAAGCAACTTGAAGCAAATACTGCTGAACATACTGAAAAGGGACTTACATCTGCACATTGCATGATGAGTATAGTTGCATATGCCACAAAGGAAAAAATTCAGACAGGAGAAGGGAGCAGAGAAAAGATGTAAACTGATTCACCAGACAAAATGTGGTACAACTATGATGGAGGAACAGAAGGCACAAGGAAGATTTTACATGAGGCAGTGAAGGGATGCCATCAGGACTGAAGTGAAGCAATTGCACACTAGAAGCCAAGAGAATCCCACCATCAGCATCTGAGGAGCAGGTGGGAAACGGAAGCAGGCATGTCCCAGGGCATGAAGAGGAACTTCATGCGGGATGTACGGGGGAAAACATTTCTGATATCGGAACGTAGGGGAAAGTGGAAGTGGGACAGGTGAAGAATAAAGGGGAATGTGAACTGAATTTTGTACATATGATAAAGGAAAACAGAGAGAGAGCCATGGAAACAATGCTGACAAGAGTGCAGATATGTGGCAAAAGTTCAGAATCAACAGATCTGAGTAAAAACTGCAAAGAGAATATGGGGGCCAGTGTGAATAGGAAGGAGCAAGGCTGCGCGCTGAAAGTGTTGGAGTATACTGAGGGGGAAGGAAGAGGTCACAGACATCAGTTTGCAGAGCTAACCAAATGGTCCCTTTTACGGGCTGTTGGAAACACACTTCCCCTCCATAAACAGCCGTTTTCTGTATTTGCATCTGGGGGTGTGTTGCCGGTGTCAGCATAACTCTTTGGGCACCATAGCTTCACCTCGCCTTCTCCCCTCTGGGATGTTGTGTTGAGGCCTGCTTGTGCATTAGCACGGAGACATCTCCGGGATGGGGTGCGTGATGGAGCAGCCTTGCATGGGCAGGAGCGGAGGATACGGACAAAAATCCTGGATTGGTGCAAAGAACAGCAGAGCCGTGAGTCATGCGTCTCCTGACAAGGAGAAGGAGAGTGAAGTGACAACATCCAGCCACTTCATTGATTTTTTTTGGGCTCCTATTTTTGGATGTAGCTCCAGAAATTACGATTTTTTTTGAAGAAAAGAGGGATGAAAGAGGGAGACTTGAACCAAATGCCAGGGCTCAAATGCTGACAGCAGGTAGACCTGAGAAGTTGGCTAGAGGGGCTTATGAAACAGAAGAAAAATAATTAACACACGTATCTTCACGATTTGTTCTTCCTGTATTGGTCCAGACCTGTGTCTGAGTTAAGCACGATTTCTCTGGGGCAGGCACCACGCGCTGTATGCAGCTGGGCAGAACACAGCTCAGTCGCATCATCCCAGGGAAAGCTGCAGCAGGAGACAACAGCTGACAAGGTGGGGACCTCCTGCCTCCATGCCACACACGTGGTCATTTGTCCCGTCTCTTTCCTACTTTCCTTTAGGAGAGATGCACTTTTTACCCACCCAGTTCTGTAAGTACCAATCTCTTCTTCTGTTGAATGCTCAAACTGAAACACATCTGATAGAGCTCAGATCACCAGTTCTAGGTTCAGGCATGGTGCTGAGGCGTACCGAGTTTGAAGGACTCTGCTCCTCACTGGCACGGGCTCCCAGGGCAGTGGGCATGGCCCCAGGCTGCCAGAGCTCAAGGAGTGTTCGGACACTGCTCTCAGACATAGGGTTTGGATTTTGGGTGGTGCTGTGTGGAGCCAAGGGTTGGACTCAGTGATCCTTGAGGGTCCCTTCGAGCCCAGGATGCTCTGTATGACCCTAACTTCGTGTTCCCAGCAGCTGGATTAACAGCCATGCCCTGCGGCCATGAGCAGAGACACGCAAGTGGCTGTGTGCATACTTATTTTTGTACGTTGGTTTGCAAACGTGTAGTTTCTATATGCCTGAGTGGGAGAATAAAAGTCTTCCGAGACAGGCACAGGGAATTTAGTCCTCCTGGTCCGTTCAAGCTGACCAACAGAGGCATGAAGCACGACTACAGCAGCATCAATTTCCCTGGCCACAAACCCGTGCAGACGACGCTCTGCAGACGGACTCACTCCGAGAGCTGCCGCCGAGCGACTGGGCGGCCCTTCCCGCCGCGCCCCCCGCCTGCCGCGGGCTCCGCGGGGACACAGCTGCGCCGAGACCGGCCGGCAGGTGGCGCCACGGCAGGCCTCCCGCTGCCCGCGCGCAGCCCTTGGGCGCCCCCTCCCCCACGCGGAGCCTCCCCCGCCGGCCAATGAGAAGCCTGTTGCCAGGCAGACGGCTCATTTGAATGGCCCAATGGG
>WBMW01005999.1:306458-341151 GCA_013396635.1 Penelope pileata | reverse complement strand
TTTTTTTTTTTTTTAAATTTGGAGGCTTTTTTAAAACAAATCAAGAGATGAGTAAATTGGGGACCAAACTTTGATTTCCATTTTTCCCTTTAGACTCTCTTGTGACCATTTTTTGTAAATTAAAGGCAATATAGCCACAGCGTTTTCTATGGCACAGACATCACAAGGATGATAGATATAAATATATATATTGTTTTCAACTAGCACTGTAAATAAAAACGTTTAAAAATGTTTCAAACAGCTTGTGTGGGTGGTTGTGTCTGTGTCTTAGGTTATGCTCTGATCAGTAGAAGTCAGTCTGCAGACAAACAGGATGGCTTGGGCAGCAGCTGGTGGAGAGAGGAGCCCTAAGTCAGTTAAAAAACCTATGATAATTATTTAAATGGCCCCTGCATGCTGCAGATCAGCATGCATGAGTTCTGCTCCCTCCCTCACGCAGCTCCATCTGCCAGGTTCTCACAGTGAGGATGTGCCATGAGGGTAAGGTAAAGCTCTGGGGCTATTGTGAGGCTCTGGAAACCAAAATTGAGGCTCTGTGCCAGACAATGGAGGTTCGGAAATGGAGCCTAAGCTGTGGCTGCTGTATGCAGTTAAGTGCTGCTCTGCAGTATCCCTGCCCCGGCTGACATCAAGCATGACCCGTGCAGCATCAGTCAGAGAATGAAAGGAAAGTGTTTAGAGAGGCAAGAGCTTCAGTTCTTTGTCTCACCAGCTGCCTGGGAGAGATCTGTCAAATAATTCTTTTATCTTTGGAGACCTCTAAAGTTGCTGTTAATGTTTCTTCGTTTTTAAACCCCTATTTTGGCAATCTCACAACGAGCAACCAAGCTTGGGAGCTGTAAATAAAACCAACTCTTGTCTGAACATCAGCAGCTTTGTGCGTGTCCGGCGACAGCAACAGATGAGATGCTGGCAGCACAAACAGTCACTGGTCTCTGGAGATGCAAACCGTCCATTGTCATTTTCGCCAACGTCCCTGTTTGGCTGCAGGAGTGGCCTGGGGTGCAGAGGGACGAGGGCATGGTACAAATGACACAGCTGCTGCCAAGCCACTTCTCACCTGCATGGATCTCTGGGACAGCCCCATCTCCAGCTGAAGCGGTGTGCTGGGCTCTGCATTTGAGGCATTTGCGCCGGCGTGGGCCGTGCTCACTGCAGCTCTGTCCTGTCCCACAGAGCACCCCGGCAGCTGCAGCCACAGCCGTTTTGGCCATCACCTTGTTGAACAGCATTTCAAAAGCAGGTAGATCTTGCATCAGTCTGACTTGCAATGCCTCTCCCTGCTCCCACTCGCCTTGGGCACAATGATAAATGTGCTGATTCAACCTGCACGTATTGTTTAACTGCACTTGTGCAATTTTATATTCCTACTATTGCTCCATTTTAAAATTGATGGATTCCAGTCCCTGCTCATTTAAAAATACTTTTGCTTTGGAACGTGTCCTCAGGATTCCCCCCCAGATTTTGCTGACCAGTCAGCTATTCCTGTTTAATACCAAAGACAGATAGTTAGAGAGTAATCCAGTCTCTCCAAAGGCCCGTTCCAATTTTCATGCATCTTCCCAGCATCAGTGCCATAGTATAAGGAGTGAAGGATGCACTTGCAAATGAGAAGGTATGGTGAGATCTCTGCCTTCCGCGTGGGCACAACACAAGTACCTCTGGCTCTATGCATCTGATCATCCAGAGGTAAGTGAGGCAGCACCTGTCTGTTAGGGCAGCATGAGCTGTGTGAGCAGCCATTCCCCATTTCCTCTGAGGGAAATTCTGCAGGACAGAAATAATTGATAAAGGGCTGCCAGCTGTTTTCCATGTGTCTCTATGAAGTCCTCAACTCCACAGCTTCTGCTGGTTCTTCTACCTCGTTCAGTTTTACTGGACACCTATGGATAGGAGATAGAGCTGTAGAGATAGCTGCTTTCATGTTCATTCACCTCAGTGCCCTACGGGATGTCATCACTGACTTGAGCTGAGGGGTACAGATAACAATGGGGTATTGCACAGTTTCTTCCCTTTCCTTATATCTGCAAAGATCTGTGCTGTATTGGAGCTGACAAGCCACAGCAAGGAGTTTCAGAGTTCCAGAAAAAGCAGAGGATACAGAGTAAAAAGTTGAAGATGCAGAGTTATGCACTGCACTTTGCATCCGAACCCGCAGAAGTCTCTCACCATTGAGCCTAATTCCTCCACAGCGAAATTGGTGGTGTCATGCATCCAGGCAAGCACAAAGTCCATCTTTACCAGCGATTCCTCAGAAGCAGTGACACCATCCAGGGGCCTTAGCCACCTTTCTCAGCTCGGCGCTAATCCTCTGCTCATTTTGTTTAATTCCTGTCACCATCTGTCACTCTCATTGGCTGGGGGCAGAACTCCCTCAAAGCTGTCCAAAGGTCACACTAGAAGTCAGTGCACACCAGGATTAGACTGCAAGAGGTTGTCTGCTCAGGAATGTGCACTGGATGGACTTGTCTTTTGGTCAGGCATTACCACTGGCTCAAGTGCAACTGTAGACCAGACCTCAGTTTTTAACAAGCCTACAACAAAGTCTTCAGTGGCTCCTTCTGAAAGAGGTTTTGCTGTCAGGAGGCAATTTTGTAAGCAACTGTCTTGTCCTGATCACAGTGTTGTTAGAGCTCTCAAGGAGATGCTTGGTGCTGATGACCCCTTCCTCGCTTCCAGTGGCATCTGCTTCAAGCCTCCAGCAGCTCTGCTCCTGCCAACAGAGCAGTACTAGAGATTTCCTTTTTTCTAGTTCTCCTGCAGGACTGCTTGCTTTGGGACAGCTGCGGGGGTCACGCACTTGCAGGCTCTGCTAGAGCTCACCCCAGACTGATAATTTCTGCTTCTGACAGCCCTTTTGTGTGGTTTAGAAAGGCAAACACAGGTAGAGTGCCACACAACTGCAGGGACATCTCAGGAAGGGCTGGGATGTTTGGTGGCCCTGCCTGTTCCTCAGGTGATGGAGGGGAGGTGTGTCTTGCTGAAGCAAACAGGGCCCAGTGGTCCTAGGCATGGACTGGCTGTGTGCATGCTACACTGTGGTGGGTTTGGGTCAAGTGACCCCATAGCCCCAGAGGTAACTGCTACTTTTCAGCTGTGTTCTTCAGTTTGAAGCAGCTGAAAGAATGGGATTGTTGGGCCCTGGGCTCATCGGCTCATAGCCTAGAGACGAGGGACTGAGTTGTATGGCCTGCAGCGTGTCTGTGGCAGGGTGTGACTGGAGACACTGCGTGCTACATGGAATGGCAAAGCCCTGCCAGTGCTTGCTGTGGGGAGCAGTCCGTGAGTTCTGTGGCCACAGCAGGCCTTCCTCAGCCCGGCAGTGCAGGACCAGGCTGGGAGCTGGCCAGCAGGGAGCTGTGTGCAGATACAGCTGGGTGCCTGCTCCTCCTGAGTGACTATGGAGGCATGGCCTCATGAAGGAGACAACTCTGGCTGTGCTGACGAGCTGTAGATGGCAAACATGAGAGGCAGCTGGTCTCAGTATTGGCTGAATTAAACCTATCAGTGCTGCTGGTACGTGTAAAACAGCCTGATCTATCTTTGGCATCAGCTCTGCTGTGACTGAGGGGGTTGGGCTAGAGACGTCCAGAGGTCTCTTCCCACCTACATCTTTCTGTGAGTGCATGAAGAGATAGAGGCCTGCCATGGAAAATTTGAACTGAGTCTGAAATTCTGAGCCTAGAAACAAATGTTCTTAGCATCTTACAGCTGCCATCTCCTCATTTCCACCTTAGGCAAATGATGCCCTCTGCTCAACCTCTTTGGTCTTTCACATCAGTTTTAAGCCAATAAAGGAAACAAGACTAGTGTAATCAAAATCATTACACAGGCAGATTCATGAGGCCTCCTTCAGGCCTGGAACAAGTGAGCCCTCCAGCCACTGCTGGTCTGTAAGAAAAAAACCTTTCCTGCTTTAGGAAAGTCCATAGCCACCTTTTTGTATTAGCTTAAAAAAGAAAAAAAGAAAAACCAATTACATTACTTCTCTTCCCACTACTTCTCTGGGATCAGGGGCTTTTAGAGACCCTCTGGTTAGGAGTCACATTGCTCAGCCAATTCCCATATGCCAGATGGGAAACTAAAACAACTTGCCTTTCCAGATCCTTAAGAAGCCCATGTACTTTTCCCTCCCACTTCTCTCCCTTATTTCAAGAGTGGAGTCAGAGTCAGACACGTTTGTGGATGATCCAGCCTGTGTGTTTTCTCAGGGAAGAATTCTTTGTTTACAGAACTGGCTCAGTCTGGGGACATGTCGCAGATGGACAGTTCTGGAGCATTGCCTATCACTGGATGGGTTTGGGCCTTGTTTCCTGGTGAACTCTTAGTTTTGTAGGAAAATGTGGACAGTCACTGAGGTGAGCAAAGACCCAGGGCGTTGGTACGCAAGGGACCCAGCCACATAGGATGGCTTATGGACCATTTGGAGCCATCAAATATAGCTCTTGTGGGAGGCATTTTCCATCAGACACAGAAGAGGATGTTTTCCCATCTCAGGCTGTTCAGGAAGAACAGACCCTATGTCCTAGCTGGAAGTCTCTGTGCTCAACAGTTGCTTCTTAGCTGAGCCTCAGAGAACTGCAATTTCAGAACAGAAAAGCTTTACCTTGTCAGGTGTACTGGGGCAGGCAGGCTGTGGCAGCTGGTTAGATGGCTTGTTGTAAATCATCAGTTAGAGAGGACAGATGAGCATGCAACCCATGCATGAGCTGTTGGTGATCCCTAGCAGACATTATTCGTCACTAGGCGGCTGTAGGAGCTGCATGTTCTACAGACCTCCAGAGTTTTTAATAAAGACATATATGTTTCACATTCTTTACCATGTATCTTATCAATTTTTCTCAAAAGCTCCAGTTCAGCATTTCCAGTGTCCTAATGGGGTTCAACATGCTTTCTTCTCTATTTAGTTATTTAATCCATGAAGTGGTGTCGTCATGCCAGCAGGGTGTTTGGTCACATGTCCTGCAATGAAGGACTCCTGTGGCTAAGTCTGAAATGTTACTGGGGCTTCATGTATTCAAGATCTTAAAACCAGTTAAGACTGTAAAATGTAGCATAGCCAATTTCCAGAGCTCTGTGATTGTGTCTCCCAATACCTCCTTGTCAAGTCAGTTAGAGTCATGGTTTAGACTTTCTCAGGTCTTCCAGCAATTCATCCATCATTTCAGATACTGAAAACGTCAAAGCCTTTTTTTTTTTTTTTTCCCTAGAAATTTAGCCACCACCTCAGTACAAAGGCAAACATAATGATCAAACTTTGGAACCAAACACAATTAGGGTACCTAATTTGTTACAATAATCTTCAAAGACACTTACCTGAATCATCATTCAACATCTTTCTCCATTGCACATCCAGATGATTTCACAAAAGGGTATCTGTTGGACTCCAGATCATGAACTCTGTTAGGCTCATCTGTAGTCATGCCAGAAACAGATCTAAAACCATCCATTTGCTGTTTTCCTATGTGAAAAACTGTTTCTTAAATTTTTTTCCTGCATGAAATCCAAAGTCTTGAAACTATCAAAGGCTATAAGATAGAGCTCCAACAAACCTCCTGAGCTTCCAAGATACCAGCATGGAAGATATGGGCCCAGATTCGAGCTGGGAATTTGCCACTTCTCTACGAGGTAAATTTCACAGAATATTCAGTAAAGAAATTTGGGAAAGCCAACCTCATTATTCAAATGACCTCTGAATTTTTGCTTGTAGTTACAGAAAGTGCAGAATACTTCAGGGTCTTCTGTGGATCATCTTTCACTGCTGCAGAAACAAGCATTCCTCTAAGGCACTGCTAACAGTGTGCCATGTTGTCAGCAACTTCTCATTGTGAGAATCCGATTCCACCTCAGTTTGCCTATGCTTTAAATGGTTTCCAGATCAAATCCTGACCTAACATCTCCCATTTGTGGCAGGATTCTTATAGATGACCCCGTATACTCCAGTGCTGCATTTGCTTTTATTTTAAAGGGGAAAAAGCATGCAGATAGCTGATGGGATCCCAGACTGCAGACAAGAAAGAAGAATGCTGTTTTGGAACAGGAATACAGTGCTATGCAGCAGAACATTTCAGTGCCATATGTGCTGTCATCACTGAAGACTCCAACGGGACCTCCAGTAGGAGCCAATCCTCCTGTGTTATCTGGTACACAGAGGCTTAGCCCCCATCTCTTCTTTCAGGACCTATGCTTGTACTTGAAACAGTGCATCATTCAAAGGTAATAGGCAGCACGACCAACTGTAGCTTAAACTGATCTCTGTTTCAGCTTGGAGGGTGCACTTTGCGTTGCTTTTCTTAAGCCTATCAAACGGATTCATTGGTGAGAGAGGGATCAGGGTCCTACGAGCACAGGTCTACATCTTTCCTGCCTGAAGTGCCCCCTGGTGGCATCAAATCGCACATGTCTGTAAATGCTTGACTGGAAGAACGGCGACCTGAGTTTCACCATATCGGAACCGTCCTGCACAGAGGACGCTGAGAGCTGTCTCTCGCTGGAGGAACCAGGGATGGCTCTGATCATACCTGCGCAGCTGAGAATCCCCATGTGGTCAGTTAGCATCAGATTTGTCTTGGCCAGGTGTCCACAGAGCAATTTGAATGCTCAGAGGTTGCTATCTGGCTTCCAGGAGAAGCAGTGCTTTGCCTGAAATGTCCAGGGCAGGTCTAGGGCAGCTGGAAGGAGATTCATCCTCACTCCTGTTAAAGGAGATGCTGTGTTACCTTCCTAACATCTACTCTAAAAGGCTCTCTCCCAGCCAAGTACTGCTCTTATTAAGCTTTTTGTCTGAAACAAGAACGAATCTGGGTCAGAAA
This sequence comes from Penelope pileata, assembly GCA_013396635.1. Taxonomy (NCBI): domain Eukaryota; kingdom Metazoa; phylum Chordata; class Aves; order Galliformes; family Cracidae; genus Penelope; species Penelope pileata. The sequence goes on along the minus strand of WBMW01005999.1, from coordinate 334,339 downwards.
AAGAGTGTGTCCTTTCTCAAAAACCTAGCTTTGGGGAATTGTACCATGCTGTCAGGTACAGTGTATCTGTACCCTTCTCTCATCTGTTTTTCTCATATGCTGTCAGAGGAAGGCTATTTGAAAGGTAATGCTGATCAGAACAACTCCTGTGAGCCTCTTGCACACGTTCAGGATCCTTAAAAGACTTGTGGGAAGGCTCTACTAATTCCAGGGCTCACGTCTCTTCTTCTGCAGACAGGGCTGGATGCACCCATGCAAGACCAAAAGTCCCTCCACTTGAAAGGCACATATGTATTTAAGTCACTTGCAGTCTTCTCATCTGTAGCTGGGTTTGGACCCTTTTCCAGCAACATTCCCTCCCGTATTAGATCCCTTTTGTAGAGTCTTAGATTTTGGTTGTCCCTTCTTAGGAAGTCAGGAGCCTGTTATTGTCTACAATTCTGCTTGGTTATCAAAAATCTATATGCCTGATAGCAGGGCCAGTACTTGAGAACACTAAAAGTTTTTGAAGTTGCTTTAGCGTTGCCAGTTGCAGAATTTTCTTGAAGAAGCAAACTTCTGGGTTTAGCTGGCAGGTCCACAAGTCCACAGGCAACAAGAGCAATCACTCAAAGTATCTCAAAATCTTTCCATGCAACACTGTTAGCTCAGTTTAGGATGCTGCCTGGTTAGCCTACTTCTTCCAGAGCCATTTACAGACCTCAGCCAGCCATTCAGAGTGTACTTCTGCATGGCACGAGTTACATTTAAAAGCTGTCTGTTTTTCCACTCCTCACACATCTTCTTATCCACTCAGTTGTGCCAGGGAAGCTGCCTCTGGGAACAGAACATGGAAGTCATTTTAGTTATTCCCAGTTCTAATTTCACAGTCACCTTTTCTTCTACTTTTAGATCTAATGTTTATATCATCGTGACTAACTGCCCTATAGCTGGCCATATTATCACTAAATGTGTGTTAGGGTGAGTATGTAAAGCAGAGGCAGACATTCTCGGCAGCACTGGGACAGGAAGGAAAACCTGGATGAGTGTCTCTTAGATTGGTTTCCACATGGGAGCAGCTGTATGATGCGATTTCATATCTACCTTCCATTCAAGCACCTGGTAAGTTTTTGTCTTAGTTTCTAACTGAAACTTTCTCTCTTAGTGTTTGCTACAAAGCTGTGTTTTGGTTCTAGAAGAAAAACAAGGCAGCGCTGAACAGAACAAAGGACATTTGCATGTCTCTGCCAGGAGAGTGAAGAGGCTGGGGGAGGTGCAGGGAGCTGGGAGAGGACAAGAACGGGGCAGCTGACCCAAACTGACCAAAGGGATATTCCATACCATATGACATCATGTCATATAAGGAAGGGAAGTGAGCTTGGAGGGCTTGGGGATTGGCTGAGCATCGGTCGCGGTCGGTGAGCGATGGCTTTGTACAATCATTTGTTTTGTATATAATTATCATTACTGTTATTTTATTCTATTTTCCTTTTCTGATAGTGAATAGTTTTATCTCAACCCACGAGTTCTACCTTATTCCTCGATTCTCTCCCCCATCCCAGCTAGGAGGAGGGGGGGGGGTGAACGAAAGGCTGTGTGGTATTTCCAGGCCTGCCCGCTCAAACAACAACAGTTTTACAGGTCATCTTCATACAACCACTCAAACATTTGTTTTTCACAAATGAGGACAGGAAACGCCTAGGGTTAGTCTTGGCTTTGGGGTTTTGTTTGTTTGTTTGTTTTTGTTTCGCTTTTTCATTTCTTGGGACAGTGTTTTGACTGTAGCATCCTTTTCCTTTATTACAGGTTCTGAGCTTTACCTTGTCTCATGACTGGACCATTTTGTCCATATTTTTCCCTCTAAGCCAGCTGATGTGGTCTTACAGTTCAGGCAGTGGGCACACGGAACCCTTGGGGTTACCAGTCTTTCAGAGTGACTTTTATTTGAAATTAATAAGCAACTCACAGAAGAAAACTAGAGTACTAAAATCATCAAAAAAAGAGAAACCCCTGAAACTCCTTCAGGTTTGGAACAAGTGAGCCCTCTGACCACCTGTAGCTAGGGAAAAAATCAGCATCTCCCTGCTGAATTCTGGGGAAAGTCCCCACACCCACATACCACCACCACCTCAATGTATCTGAGTCCACACTCGTCACCTTTCCTTCTCTCTCCAGGTTTTGTACTCAGCAGTCATGCTCCTCTGCAGTTTCCCAGCCATGTTTTTTTCCCTAGTGTTTTATTCTTGTAGTGGTGATCAACTTGCTTGGCTTCCTCATTCCTGCAGAGAGCACCATACCCCAGAGCTGAGCAAGAAGATGCTATCAACCATTTTCCACATCAACAGTCTGCAGGTGGTGAAGAGGCCACCACAAGAGTTCTTCTCGTTTCAGAGCCTTGCTGTAAAAAAAACATGTACTTTGTTTCCAGCCAGATTTTGATTTTAATTTTGAGCCACTGGTTGTCCTTATGCTCATCCGAGTAGAGAGCTTGAATGTTTTCCACATCTTCTCCTCATGGGGAGAAAATAAAAAAGTTAGATTGTAAATGTAAGAGCATGAAAATGGTTGTATTGGATCAGACCAATGGTCTCCTTAGCCTAGTGCTCTGCTACACCCATGGCCATTGTGCAATCCCAAAGCAGAGGCAACAAGAGACAAGGCATACACAGGGACCTCCTGTAAACCAGAGCTAAGGACATCCTGAGCTGGCAGTCCTACCCAGGACACTATAATCAAAAGCCAGTGAGAAATTTATCCCCCACAAATTACTTAGTATTTGTTTGAACTCATTTATATTCCTGGCCTCTGCAGCATCCTCTGACAGGAATTCTACCACCTATATGATAGGTAAAATGAGTTTCTTTTTGTTGCGCTAAACTTGCCTGAGCTCACCAGTACTTCTTTTGGATTAAGTAAAATAGATCAAACTCCTCAAGTCCATCAAGTACATCTGAAAGCAAGATCTCCAGTCCCCCAGACAGGTTTTTTCATATCACTCTTCTAAATCCTTTTCCATTTTTGCACATCCTTTTTGAATCGTGGACATGTTCCAGTAACTTGTGCTGTAAACAGAGGTAACACAATCTGTTTGCTCTTTGAGATTCTCTTTCATACATTATGCTATCATGTGCCTCCCTCCCTGGAGTCTTTGCTTCCTAGGATTTTGTATCTTCTTCTTCAAGTGCGATCCATATGCTTTGTTCCCCAACATACAACCTGTATTTTAATGCTAAATCTTGATTTTACCACAGGTCCAAGGATTGGAAGGAAGGTTGCTTCCCATTAATCTTGCAAATATGAAATGTACACCATGCCAGGGGAGACAGTCACACCTGCAAAGCTGTGAAATCCTCCTAACCGCATTTTGGCAGCATGGGACTGTCATGGACATCAGAAAGCAGTTAGATGTTGAACTAATCATGTGGCAGCTTAGCACTGAAAGCTCATAGTCTGAATTCTAGGGCACTTTCATTTAATCAGCAAAAGGTCTGAAGTATTTACATAGGACACAAAAGCATTATCTGCTTTCTCTTACACTCTCACACATGCTGTACAGCTAGAGAGGGTCCTTTGCTCTTTTGTGTCTTTCTGAGAAGTACCTGGCAGAGAACGAGTCAATGGTGCTCAGCATGGCCCATTCACATCCTGGAGAACAGGAACTGGTATCTACAAAGAAAAGCTTCCTAGAACAAGGAAAAGTGATAAACAACACCAAGTCCCTCCAAAATTGAGCTTAAAACCATGTTTTCCTCATGTGACCTTAACTGAAGGCCAGTGGCTGACTCCTGGCAGAAATTCCTAGTGTTTAGTGTATTTGAGCTACATCTTGAGAACCTACATCTCTCCCAGACCTCATTGTGACATGAGAGGACCCACCTATTCTTGTGAATTCAAAAAAAAAAAAAAAAAGCGCCTTTACACATATATTTAGTTCCAGCCACTTTGGTCCCAGACTCCTTTGAGGATAAATGAGAGTCAGCTCTGACACCAACGAATGCTGTTGTACAAGCCATAATGATAACCAGCCATCACTCTGCATGATGAGATTGGGAGTACCTTCCAATCAGATATGGCAGATATGAAGGCTAGCCGTGTGCTGGGCTTTATTTGCAAGAATATAGCAAGCAGTGACCAATCCCGTCTTCATTCATGGCACATGAAAAGCCACAAGTGTAACTCTGTGTGATGTTGACACTCTGGAGCAAGTCCAGCAAAGGGCCCTAAGGTGGTGGTTAGATGGAGGACTTAGCAAGGGGTGTTAATTTAGCGTGGAGAAGAGAAGTCTGATTTTGCTAATTGCTGCCTGCTACTGCCTAAAGGGTGTTAGAAATACTGCCTGAGTCTTCTCACAGGGCCACAGAGAAGGTACAGGAGACAAGGAGCACAGTTTGCAACAAATTAACTTCCTACAGTCCACAGGGAGAAGCCTCTCCTGTAAGGGTGTTTCAGCAGTGGATCAGGCTTTCAGAGATGCTGGAGAATCTTTATGTTTGGAGATGCTCCAGTTTTTCCTGGGCAAAGCCCTGTGCAGCCTGATCTAGTTTTGGAGCCAGCTGCTGGTAGCAGAGGGTTGAAGTGGAGACACACGGAGGTCCCTTCCCACACGAATCCTTCTGTGATTCTGTGACTAACAAGAGAGTTTACTTGATTTTGCATATTTTCTTCTTGGGGCAGTAGAAGCAGTCTTACAAAATGATGCAGGCTACTATCTGCCATTTGGTGCCAAGTGGAGAAGAAATGGAAAAAACAGCTCAGCTTTCACTACACTGAATTTCAGTTTATCACGCAACTGTGTTAGTCCAGTGATGTTACAGAAAGAAGTGATGCCATTTTTCTTTTCATCTTTCAATTTAAAAATGCACCATCTCCCTCCCTAGCATTGTTCAAAACAAAGTGATTGGAGATCATCAAAGCAGAGACTTTGTTCCCTTTATCAGTATTCTGGGGCACTGCTCTCATCTTCCTTGCTGAGCTGTCATCCACAAGAATCTTCCCAGGGATTATATTCTTCCACAAATGATTTTTCATAGCACCACATGTTCCTTTAGTTCCCCACCTTCTTTTATTTCATAGCTAGATTTCCTACTAAGGAAATAAACAAAAACAAAGACTCCATATTCTTTATGAATAAGTGGAATTTGCCTGTAGCCTCCAGAGTTCCGGAGCACCATAAGTTACAGGCTCATGTTGTCCTGCCATCATGCTCTGTGAAAGCACAGCACAAGGACCAGATCTACTTTTTCACAGTTCCTCAGGACACACGTGACTAAGCCTAGAGCCAGACACCCCATGTGCCCTATGCATTGCTCATCCCCCAGCATTTGGGGCATGTTCAAGGTGCCTCTTCTGTGTCAGAGACCCACACTGCTGCCAAGATTAAGACAGAGAGTGGATTAGAGCCCCATAAGCAGAAGGCACATCCTTCTGTAGATGTTCTTCTTTGAGGGGGATACTTGCTGTATTGCCAGTTGGAAGCAACAGCAACAATGAGGATCTGTGCCTGGTATGTCTGGTCCACTCTCTCTCTTTTTGCTGGTACAATCATTGCTATTCTATCACCCAGCTCCACTGTCAGCACTGGGGTTTCCAGCTCAGGGACCCTGCAGGTGGCTGCAAAAAGCTTTCTCCTTGTAGCTCACATTCTTTGCATGCGGTGGGATACCTCTTTGCTTTAGAGGAAACTCACTGTGGCCCTGGGACGGCTGGGAGGCCATAGCATATTCTTCTGCTGGTTTAAAAGCATGACACGAACTCTGCAATGAAAAATGAGTCAAAATGTAACTGAGCTTTCTGGACAGAATTTTGTAGTTGACCCCATCACCCTCTGTGTTGCAAAACCACATCCTGCGGCATCAAGTTATCCCTTAACTAAATATTGGCCAAGGTTCTGATACCCATCACCATCTCTACAGGTAGCTGTGGATGTCCAAAGAGGATCCAGCAGCATCCCATCTTTCCTCCAGGAGGGATCTGGAGGTCTTTCGAAAGAGAGCAGGTTTATACCCTTCTCTGTGGTTAATGCTGGCTAGATATGAGATTCTAGTGCTGGAGAAAGGAAGCCACATTTAGTACTCAATGCTGGACTTAGGGAGGCTGAGCAATTTCATATACAAGATGAAGGTTTGGCACCTTGGATGAAATCATGATGGCCCTTTGGGGCAGGATAAACTGCTTTGCATACCACAACTCAGGGCCAGAAGTTTCCTAGTCTTGCTGGGAGAGGTGTCTGGCCGGGTGCCTGCCCTGCTGTCCAGTACCAACTTGCTTGATAGCCTTTGCTCACACCACAAGCTCTGCCTGACCTGCCCTTCTCGACACAAAGATTTTGGTTATCTTTTATTAGCGAGCAACTTCTCACTCGTTATGTTTGCTTTAGCACTGGGCAGAGAGCAATCAGAACAAGCTCCTTTTGGTGAACACTCGAGTGATCTGATCTCTGGTCATGCAGCTGATAACCTAGTCGAGTCCCACCGTGATTTCTTAGGTCAATTAAATTCTGTCAATAAACTATAGATCACCTCAAAAAGTCAACACAAAGCAGAAAATTGTGACTAGCCTCAGACTCAGCGCTGCAAGGACCAAGATGTGAAAGTGGAATCACTCAGAGAAAAACATGATATCACAGAAATCTGGAAATGCAACTGGAAATTCCTTCAGCAAGACTAAGTCAATGATACTGCAGAATAGTGTTTTCTATACTTATTTTGCTTGGTAGGGGCAGTTTGCAACCATGCAATATGCCAAGTGAGACAAGAAAAGCAATGTATTAAGGTTTTGTGTAAGGCAACTGCAGGTAAGACTGGAATCTGGCTGAAGCCAGTTAGTGCCAAAGACAGATAGAGGAGTATTTAGTGAGCTGGGCTTCTGTGCCCCTGATTTGGGCTGTCCTAGACCCAGCCCTGCTTCCCCACACCCTGCTGAAGTCCCACACCCTTCCCTGTTGGCCCCTTTGCTAGTCAGGCTGCAGGGCAGCCATGCAGGTGGATCTCAGAAGGTGCCCCTGTGCTGATCTGGCTCTGGTCACTGTTGTTTCTGCAGCAGAGTCCACTTCTGGGAGGTAATGAAAACGCCTTTCAAGGGAGTCAGCATTTAAAATGGGTCGTTAGGGAGAAACGTCACTGGAGTCTCTGCTAAAGATAGTCCGACGCTGAGTAAAACAGTGCCTCCAAAACCTTCATTTCACAACATGCTCGCTCAGCACAACAACCCTTCAGCCCCCCCCGCCCCGAAGTGCCAGACAACTGCTGCCACTCTCTTGGGCTCTCCATCAGCCCCTCATGGCTGCCTCCCGGGAAGGGGCAGCGGCACAAGCACGCATCTTTCTTTCTCCTTTGCTGGTTCCTACAAGAAAGAAGTATTTCCTAGAGCACAGGCGTGGCTTTAACTCAGGGTGTTTTGGGGGATCAGAGGGAACAGCGCCAGGAAGCTGCCTCTAGGAGTGAAAAGCAGGGTGGGATGGAGGGTGAGCAGGGAGCTCAGCATGCCTGGGCACACTCAGGCAGGGCAGGGGTTCGGATGGCACCAGGCTGCGGAGCCGCACGTGTGGCCCCACCATGGTTCCATCTCCCCACGTTCTCTCACCCTCACCCACACGCTCACACCATCCTCACACTGCTGACTCAAAGGAAAAAGATGTTGACACCTTAAGCTTGGACTGGGCACAACAAATTGTTTTTCTTGAGCAGAGGAAAAAACACTTCCCCCCAACCATCACAAGTTCTCCCCCAGCTTCTCTCCTCCCTTCCTCTCCTGTGCGATCCCATGGGCTGTGTAGCACAAAGGGCACAAAGGACTGCAAAGTCTTCCCCCAAGGATCTCAACGTTGCACTCAGTTCCCATACACTGATCCTGTCTCTCAGAGGACTGAAGAGCTGTGTGCGATAGCAGAGATGAGAGCTGTTACCACAACAGGCTGCTGCTGAAGCGAGGTGTACCGCTTGGTCTCTTTTATCCTCCACCCGCACCACCTAGCTGAGGAAAGCCAGAGAGTGAGCAAGGATCCCTCAGCAGTGGAGTGGCCACGTTGCGTCACCTCCCTTCCTTCAGCCCCAGGAAAAGCCTCAGCCCACCCAGCTGAGGGGCTCAGGTGTCTGACACCCCGCACAAAAGGTTGAATAAGTCTGAAAGAGTCAGAGCCAGTGGGTTGCTGGAAAGTGTGAGCCAAGACAGTGGGGATTCTCTGAGACAGAAGGGGGCCTGGGGTGAGGCACATGAGTGGAAATGTGCTAGCCCAGCATGGGAGCTTGATGGGAGCTAGAGCAAGACCCCTCAGTGCACCAGCTTGGGCGTGTTTTCCCCAGTTGTGCTGGAAGGGGACCTCTCCTTCACACAGTGTCACAGTGTTACAGCATGCAAACCCTCTTCAGTGCTGGTCACTTCTCCTGGATGTTCCTAGCATGGTCACTTCCACGCAGATGACCCTGCCTTGTCTCCTCAGACCACCTCAGCTTCATCCCAGACTATGCCTGGGGACACATAACTCACCACAGACCCTTTCCTCGTGCTGCCTGCAAACTGGCCAATGGAAAAAAACCCAGAAATCAGCACATTTGAGGGATGAAAGAGGGCAGGGAGGGGTAAACCAGAAGAAAAAAAAGATTAACATGTTCTGAAAAGCCCTGAAACAATTAGAGATAAGCTGTGAGAGGCGGAAAGATCAAACCAAAAAAGGTAAGAGATGAAAGAAAAACATGAAGGGTACTTGCTGGGAAGTGTCTTCTACACTTTTTCCACTGTCTGTGTAGAAGCAAAACTTGTAAGAAAAACAACAGCGACCCAAAGAATTTCCACTAAAAGATGCTTAGAGCAGTGTCTCTGGTCCCTTCCTCCTTTCTCTCACTGACTTCAGCTCTGCCTCACGTGCCTCAGCCTTACGCTGGTTTCTTGGTTGTGACGCATCTTCTTAGTGATATGAGGAAATTAGCTGCCCACCTGCAATATAAGGGTATCGAGAGAAATACTTTGTTCAGAAAGAGAGAGAGCGCACCAGAGCGAACAAGTCCAGTCAGCCCCCGCTCGGATCACCCACCCTCTTCGACACCTTGCTTGCCCATGCCTCATTTTTGCTGATCTCTTAAAGCTTCGGACCCCATTGAGCACGGACCCAAGTGGGAAGACGTTGCCTCTCGCCTCTCCTGGAGGCCACCATGAGGCTGGTATCCCTGGTGCTGTTCCTCACTCCGCTGGCATTCAATGGTAAGAGGGGCTCAGCGCAGGGAGGGCAGAGCTGGGTCTGGGTATTTGTCCCATCTGCATTATTTAAGCCTTTCATCCTCACCACAGATGGCTAGATATCACCCTCTGCTTTGTGAGCCCCACCCTTTGCTCAGACCTCCATCTCATTACAGCAGGCAACATCCTACCAGGAGCAACAGGGGTGGAAAACAGGGAGCAGAAGGTGTGGGCCAGGGAGGGGAGTTCAGCTCTGCTGCCCTGCTACCTGAGCCCCAGGAAGCGAGGGAAGAGCAGAAAACAGCAGTCTGACAGGACGTCTGTGCTGTGGAAGCGGCATGGGGCAAGGTAGGTCAAGGCAAAACCAATTGTCTGTCCTTGTGGGGAGTGGGAGGAGTGGGAGGCTCTCTGAACCCCTTTCTCTTTCCCTACATCCCCTCTCTCCTACCCCAACCCTTGATCTGTCCTTTGCTGCTGGCACATCACCACTCCCTTGTCCCTATCCCAGTGCCCCCCAGGAGCCGCATGTGGTGCTGGAGGTGGAGTACACAGGCCTGCGGAAGACAGCTCTGCCCATGAGGCCGCGGGTGTCGGTCCAGGACTCTGCCTTACGCAACGGCAATTTCTCCCTGCGAATTGACCCGGTCAGGAGTGATGATGCTGGTCTGTATGAGGCACACGTGGCCTACAACACCGAGGTCCAGAGCTGCCAGGTGGAGCTGGGGGTAGTTACAGGTTGGTGAAGATGGAAACCCTGGAGAAACTCGATTTTAGGAGTCTGTATGGCTGGGGTCGATGTTTGGCACAATGTTAAAAGCAGGCAGCAGTCCCCTGAAAGCCCACAGCTTCCTATTGTCTGCTCTCAGCTCTGGAGAGAGGGCTATCTGAGGGACAAAACTGGGACAGAAGGGGCACAAAGGGATGGCTTGGTTGTCCTCCTCTGATCAGCCTTCTGATCAGCCTCCTTCCTTTCTTTTTTGTTGCAGTTACCCTCAGTCCACCCAGCCCTGTGGTAGAAAACGAGCCGCTCCTGCTGAGCTGCAACTCTAGCCACCGGGCCAGCCTTGTGGGGACACGCTGGTTCCACAATGGGCACCCGGTCCTCAGCTCTGGGGCCTTCTGCTCCTTGCACGGGACTTTTTGCATCCTCCGGCCCACCGCGAGCGACTCAGGATCCTGGCACTGCCAACTCAGATATGCTGATAATGAGATAGTTTCTGCCACGCACAACCTGCAAATTCTAGGTGAGCTCAGCCTCTGAATTGCTGCTCCATCATCCCTGAGTTGCTTTATTTGGTATGGCCACTGACCAGCCTCAGCAGCTTCCCAGCTCTCATCCTGTCCTCGCTTCCCAGGTGGAGCTCTTTCCAGCCACCATACCACATTGTGCAATCTCTCTTGTACAGGTTTTGATGGCCCAACCAACCCTGTTGTCTACGCTGCAGCTGGCTCTGCAGCTGACCTGCCATGCACCCTGAGCTACCTGCCCAGTGCCCTTGGGATCCATGTGGTGAAGGCCCACTGGAGCCATTTTGCAGGAGGACTCTTGCAGGACTTGGGTATCTCGCAGAATCAGAGCAGCAGAAACTTCCCCCTTCATCTCCCTGCGGTGGGGCCAGGTGATGCAGGGCAGTACCGCTGTACTGTCACTGTTGGAAGCAAGACACTCAGCAGGGATGTGACCTTGGCAGTAGTTACAGGTGAGAAGAAAGGCAGGGAGGTGCGTCATCCCTCTGGGGTCCTTCTCTGATAAACCTCCCTCTGCATCGCTGCAGTGAGTGTAGTTTCCTCCTGCTTGTAGATTCCTGCCTCAGGGTGGAAAATAAGGTTTCTATCTGGGGCATTGCACTGCGCTGGACTGTTCTGAAAGCAGGGGTTTTCCTGAATAACTTAATTATTCCTCTGACAAACTGAGAAAGAAAAAGAAAATAAATTAGAGGAGGTAATCAAGGAGGGGTGTAATAGAAGAAGGAGGGATGAGGAAGAGATGTGAACTTGCCTGTGGTCTTTCCTGAGGGTAGCTTTTTCCTTTGCTGCAGTCACCCCAAGCATCCAAGGACCAGTTTCCGAGGGGTCTCATTTGCTGCTCATCTGCAGCCTCACACACCCAAAGGGACATGAACATTTCCAGTGGAAGCACCTCAGTTCAGCCCCTACTAACAAGAAGCTGGCTGTGGCCACCTCTCCCAAGCTGAAGGACAACAGATCCCAGACTGTCTCTACCTTGGAAATACCCCGAGTGTCACAAAAGGATGTGGGCATCTGGGAATGCAGTGTATATGGCCCAGAAGGCAGACTAGGAGCAGCGGAGTATGGACTGCAGATCACAGGTACCATCTCCTGCACATCTTTAACCAGACCCTTCTCACCCCATTCAATTCCCATGGTTGTTTCTTCTCTCAGTCTCACCCCAGCCTTGACTGGATCCCTTCTTACTGTCACCCTGTCTTAGCTCCCGTCAGTTCCCCCTTGTTGCTCCTTCCAGCTCCCTGCATCCTTTTCCAGTTTGCCTTTCTTTGTGCAGTCCCAGCCCTGCTCCAGTGCAAAAGAAACCTTCCCCTCCTTCCTAACTGTGGTTCCTCCTTATAGGTGCCCAGGTCTCCAGCCCTCCCACCATCTTCAGCAGTCAGGTTACTTTTGGGCTCACGCTCACTCTCTTCTTCCTGCTTATGGTCTGTGTTCTGGCTCTGGCCCTACAAAAAAGGGTAAGTGTCCATCATGTCATTTCTGTTAGTTTTCCTGTACATCATCCCTTATTTGACCTTCCCCTGGATACTCTAGAGCCAGCAGTGTAGTGTCCTCAGGAAATGGTGGCAGGAGAATGAATGGGGAAATCTGAGGAATGAGGCTCTGGCAGCTGGCATAGGGTGCACAGATGTATGGTGAAAGTCATACCCTGGGCATCAGCAGGTATGGCTAGGCCCAGGGTTCGTCTGGTAACTGGGTGCAGGTCAGGCACCTTCAGGCAGGGGCAGGGATCCTTAGGGGCCAACTGCAGCCCAGCCTTGAAAAGCTTCTTCTTTATTCTCACTATAATAGAGGTAGGTGAACCTCCAGGCTTTTGTACGTCTACTTTCTCTTCTTCTTTTTCTGGATGCTTTGATGTAAGAGTCTCCTGTTCCATACAAATGCCTGCTGGTTTCCAGATGCTGATTTTGACTCAGGTCTGTTGTTGCTGGCTCAGCCCTCCTGCCTCTGCTGTCCACTTCTGGCATCTCACTGCCCTTCGTTTGCTCAGCTTCTTTCAGTATCCCAGATCGCCACTGAAAAAAATTGTGCAGACAAATCACACTATTTCTCTGCATTTTTCATATGGTTTCTCCGCAAAGGAATTACATGGCAAAATCTTCCATCAGGATTTCTCAGGAAAGAGGCACCTCTCATGAGCATGCAGAATCATGCGTGATGTAGCTGCCTTCCACCTAGCTTCTTGGAGAGGCCAGCAGTGAAAATCTCCTCCCAGTGCTGCAGGGGACCCAGGGCTCAGAGCAGTTCAGGTGGGGGCACTTACCCTAGCAAGGGTGCTGGGGGGCTTGAGCCTGCCCTGAGCTGGAGAAGGGACATGACCACATTGATACAAATTCCCAGCAAAACCCCATGTCTGGAAGCTGAGCATAGACAGCATCAGAACAGAAGCAAGATGGGCTTTAAAAAAACACTGTGGGCAGTGCCAGTGCGACTCGTGACTGGTTCTTCATCATTCGGTCTTAATCAGCACTGATGATAATTTGAAATCCACTGTTTCTGTAGATCTCTGGGTTACCTGTTACACTGTGCAAGCCAAGGAGTAGGATCAAAACCACATTTTCAGACCTAAAACCTTGGACAGGAAAACTCTTATAGTGTAACTGCAAACTCTCGGCTAGCAGAAAATAGGATACCTGAATGTCCAACTCTGTTATCTTAAACAGCTCTAATCCAGCCAGGATATTAACACCTCCAAGCATTTGTATACTCCCTCATGGCCTTGCTTTGCCAAGTAAGCAAATGCCTGCTGCAGCAGCTTCTCCATCCACTGGCGGTTCTCAGGCCCTTCTCTGCACAAACTCCCTGCTGGACTCATCCTTTGTGAAAATGCAGATAAGAGGAGCAAATATATTTTCTCTTTTTCTCTCTCTCTTTGCTGGCATCCTCTACGACCACATTTGCTCTTCTTGCATTTGTTGAACACTAGTAGCACACAGATATTCCTTCCTTAGCTCTTGCCAACACAGTAGGCATTCCTCTTCTGATCTCCTGAACCTACTAACATACAGTTGGTACTCTTTCGTTTCACTCATTGTCTTTCATCTAACTATTCCATCCTCCTAAAATACATGGGTCTTCAGGGACATTTTCATCTTCCTTCTTCCAAAAATAGCTCATCAGCTTTCTATCTACAGCATTCATCAGCACTTTCACACTCTCTTTGCCATTAATGATTGGTGCCACAACTGATCTTTGAAGAACTGTGCTTACTATTTCTATACAGCCTGGTAGAAACCTGCAAGTAAAATCCCAGTCCCTTCCCCTTAGCTGAGATCACACCTACAATGCCATTCTACTGATCTCATTTTCTGGTTGTATTAATTGTCTGTGCACCACCAGGAGCCATGATATCTGCCTCTTTTCCAATGTCTAGAAAGTCACTTCTTAAAGCAAGATGTGAAAGGGGTTCTGTCTTTAATTGGTTCTCATCTCATTTTGCACAAACCTTCATGCCTTTAATTATTCTCTCTGAAAAGGTGTTGTAACATCTGGCATACCATTGAACCTGGCAGTTGCCTGACCGCTGCCCAGATCATTCTTTGCTCTCCCTTAAATATGTCCTGTCTTTGCTATCCCTTCTGCCCACGATGCCACAGAGAGGACAGCATCAAGCCAGCCTTGCCCAGAAGAAGTTGCATGTGTCAGATGGCAGGAATGGGGCTTTTCGCTGGCTTTAGGATAGAGTGGGAGAACAGTGGTGGAGAGCAGGACTGCATCTTGCATGGCAGGGAGAAGGCCCAAATTGTATCAATCTGTGCCGTTTCAACACCTAATGCTGCCTCTTTCTTCTCTTTCAGGCGCGTCTTCCAGCTTCCTTCCCAGCACTGGAAGGGATGGTTGCAGTCACTGTGCCGAAGAAGGAGGTGGAGGAGAACCAGAAAGAGATTACTGAACAGACTGAGTGCTGATGGGAGCAGGGCCATCAGGCCTGGTCCACATGGGAGGATGAAGCTCTGTGTGCTGCGCTGAAGAGAGATGGGCACCATGCAGACCTCTGAGGAGGGTTTAGGGATGGCGTGATCATTTCAGGAGGCCATAGGAGCTCTGCATCTGTGGAGGGGCTGGGAGCTACATACCAGGGCAAGACAAGAGTCATCACTGCAATAAGGAGGCAGGCAGCACCGACGCTTTGGAGCTGTTAGAAGTATTTGAGCCCGTAGCTATCGCCTGCTTCAGTTTCGCTTCTCTCTCCCAGCCCTTGCCCCTTCCTCTTTCATGCCTTCTCTCCCAGCCTTTCACTGCTGGGGCACTCAAATGCAGGAGGTCGCTGGAGCCCAGCTCCCCAGCAGCCAGCTGATGTTTTCTCCCCCTGCCCAGTTTCTCCTCCCGCTCGCCACACTGCCCTGCTCCTGTGTTCATTCAGCGGCAGAGGGGATCCCAAAGAGAACTGCACATGTTGCACATTTTGACTGCTTTATTTTATTAGAAACTCATCTGAGAATGTAAAATAAATGTCCACCAAAAAAACTCTGGCCCCTGTGTGTGTTTGTAGAGGATGCCTACTGACAGTGCTGGGTGTACCTCTGTCCGTGCAAAGCAGCTTCTAAGGCCTTTGCTGCCTTCTCTTTCTCTTTCAGTTTGGCTTCACAGAAGTTGACTGTTATTTTCTGACATTTTGACAATGGGGAAGGGGAAGTTAAATGCCGCTAGAGAAGAAAGAATTGCAGACTCAATCTCTCCTTTTTGTTGTGATTCATTTTTTTTTCTGGTCCGGCTCTTCCTGTTCATTTGAATGAATTTATTCCTTCTCTCAGTTCTCACAATTTCCTTATAGATCTCTCACTGATGTTAGTGCTCTCTGTCACTCTCCTCAGGCTCAAGATGAACTTAATAATGTAGGAGTGAGTCCACCAGGTTCCATCTCTCACAATCCTCAGTTTTCATCTAATTAGAGAATTTTCCTCGCTGCCTCTCTGAACGACCACAGAGAACTGTGGTACAGCTCTTGAGCAGTCACTGTGTGCTAACCCATAGGAAAGGCTCACTATTAAACAGTTTCACATATGGCTTCTCCCATATGGGTCACTGGGATGTGGCTGCTCAAGCAAGGAGGCATTTCTCCATAAGTCCTAGAGAAAAAAAAACAGACCTGTGAAGTAGTCGTGTGTTACAAGTGCCCCACACAATTTGATCTCTCTTCTCATGTAGCAGGATGCTGTCTCTGCCTGTAGCTGACACTTCTAGCACTGTCTCTTACTAGCCTGGGTGTTCCCTGAGCCTGGGCTCAGATGCGTGCCCGGACCCTCTCTAAACTTCACTGTTTTCTCTACTCTCTGACTTCCTTT
The DNA here is from genome assembly GCA_013396635.1 of Penelope pileata. Lineage (NCBI taxonomy): Eukaryota > Metazoa > Chordata > Aves > Galliformes > Cracidae > Penelope > Penelope pileata. Next base: position 318,656 of record WBMW01005999.1, on the reverse strand, counting down.
GGCAATGAGTCCTTAGGATCTGCTTGTGCACTGTGAAAATTGTTCCTCCTTATCAGTTTGGAATTCAAAGCTTTCCACTTGCATCATCTGTTTTCTTTTCTCCTGCCCCAAAGGCTGGAAGAAGAGGGACTCCCAGTCTACCGTCTCTTGGCTGGTCATGTATCATCTACATTTTTTTATTACATCCCCTTTCTTCTAGTTTGCCATTCTCTCCTGTCAAGGACTTATCAAAGATTACATATGTGGAACTTGTGGGGACTTGTCACAAAAACACTTATGCAACCCATGCCCTGTGGTGGGGAATGGGCTGTGGTCAGCAGACCCTATTGAAGGCTGGGGCCAGCTTTTGTAACCCCAAGTCTCCAAGTGGAGTTGATATGCAGGAGAAGAAAGTAAAGTGAATGTCATACCAAGGTTATCCACAAAGATACAGTTACTGGTGTAAAAGTCAGAAAAATATTTTTAATGTACCAGAAGCAGAAAGCTTCAGAAAAATGCAGGAAATCCAGTGGATTCCCTAATGTCAGAGGGCAGCAATGAAAAAAGGCAAAAAAGATACTAGGCATGCAAATGGCATATTTGCATCTGACTCTTCCAAAAGGAGTGGGAGGAGGATCTTTAATCCCAAAATAATATTTTCTGAAAAGAAAGATCAGAGCTATCAGAGAAAAATCAACAACAACGAACAACAAAACAAAAACAAACAAAAAAACAAAACAGCAACAACAAAATCCTAGGCCCAGATGTTCTACATCCAAGATTTCTGAGGGATTTCAAGTGAGAGGCTAGACAACTGCTAGCAGATAGTATAATCTGACAAATAACTAGAAACAGCAAGCTTATACCAAGTCATGTTGGCATATTCTGCACAACCTTTTAAAAATAATACAAAGAACCAGATCTGGAATGATCCATGACACCAAAGTACACTGAGTTTTCTATCTACTCGGTAAATGGGTAGGAATTATGCGAAAGAAAATCATGTCTCGCTACTCTGCTTGGATTTCTTCAACACTTCAGTGCAGCAGTGAGGAAAGCCAAAATATCTGGGGTCATTCATTCTGTCTTCCAAGGTTCCCTCAAACCAAGCTACTTACAGGAACAAAGTTGTTGTAAAAACTAGGGCTTGTACCACACAGTGAGATCCAAGGCACCTGGGACAATTGTTATATGGTTGTTAACATTATCATGTTGGAGACCTTCTATTCCTGTATTTCTGTCTTGCTGACATGCTGGTTCAATGCAAGTCACTCTTTTATCTCTCAAAAGCTGGCATGTGATGTAGTCTGAAGTGGCCATCCCTCCTACTTGAAGGGATGGGTTTCTAAGGGTTGTATAGTAAGAAGACATAGCACACTGAGCCTTCGATAAACACAGGCAATGCACAAGGGTAGCTCCTGGAATGGCTTGTTATTTGTCATCATTGAGATTTTTCATGTTCCTCTTCTTTTATGAACACCATGTGTCTTCCTCTCTTACCACCGCATCTCCTTCTGTTCCATGGAAGACAGCTTGGGTTTCCTGACCAGCACAGAGGTCCCTAAAATAACCCCTCACTAGCTTTGCTGAGTGCCAACCCTCTTGGGGGCTGGCAGGAGCTCAGCTTGGACCCTCCTGCCCAGCACTCTCCAGTCCTTGGAAATTTCACACTGAACTGAGCAGAGTGCTCACTGCTGGATTCTCCAGGGGAAGACGACCCCGGAACCCCACCACTCAGCCCCACATTGCCTTCATCCACATGTGTGGGGCCGCTTATCCCCGCATATCCAAAGCCAGCCAGCTCCGGCAGCCTGGTAGCCGAGCCGTGCACCTCCGTCCCCTGTGCTTCACGAACCGACTGCGGCCGTGGGCTGTGGCAGCTCTTCTCCTGGCCCGGGTTTATGCTGCCATCTAGTGCCCGAGCACGGTCGGGATTTCCCCCTCCCTCTTCCAGACTTGATTAGGTACATCCATCCTTGGATCCTTTCATTCTGTGACGATAAGCTATCCAGCGACTGATTAATACACCCTCGTCCTTCTCTCCCTTTGCTAAGGAAATTAAAGCAAAAATTCTCATAGTTACTCCTCAAAAGCATAACTTTATGGCTTATGCTATTGAATTGCACCCCACTTAAATACTTTGAGGCGCTTCCATTACATTCCAGACTCCCTCTGTAATGATGAGACACCTCCAGTCGTGAATCAAAAGTCACCAGCTTCTCTCCTGTTCCCTTTCCCAAGTTCATTGATGAATATAGTAAGTAAGACCAGTCCCATGCACATCCTTAAAAGCTCCCACAGCCAGATTTCTCCTGTCCGTTGCATTTCTGGCATGTTAAAACACCAGTTTGTTTTTGTTTAGGCTCACTCTAGCCTCTCTCATTTTTGGTGACACCTGCTGTTGACAATTCTTAGATGGTTCCTCGGCACTACCCTGACATCCTAGCGTATCTGGCTATTCCTTCTCCAGCAGATTTAACATCCCTCACTAAAATACAGGTGACCTCTTGCTCATGAAGAACATCTCTGGAGACTTCCTGATTTTCCACTATGATCAGTAAATTAACTTTCATATTCTCTGTTTGGAGAGGCCCTTTTTCCCAGTTCAAGCTTCCTCAGAGAGACTTCGAGTACATGCAGACAGGGTCTCCTCCCAGCACAGCCCAGGACCCTTGCTCCTTTCTGAGGTGTATAGCTTTGTTGGGGCAAACCACCAGGCTCCCTCACCAGACGGCTTTGTTGTTCTCAGCTCTCCATGTCTGGAGGCAGAAAAGCCTCTCAAGGAGCCCGACATGTGGCAGCTATTCTGTTGCAAAGAGAAAGTTCCTGGTCTTTGAAGCCACTGACATTCAGATGTTTGAAGATATGATTTTCACACCGTGTTCAACACCTGCCCTTCCTTCTCTTCAGTCACAGAGTAATCATCACTTTGCAGTACATCTGAGCATCCCTTACCTATCAGAGTTCACAGGCACACTCTCAGCCCTCACTAACATGCAGGGAACTTGGTTTGTACGGAGACTCTCTGGAGGTTTTCTGACTTTCCACTGGCACCAGCAAATGGTCCTTCTCAACATCTGATATTTGAGACCCCTTTTCCCCATTTTCACACATTCTTGGAGAGATTTCATGTGCCTACAGACTGGGGCCTCCACTCAGCATAATCTTGAAGCTGCTTCTCCCCTCTGAAGTTGACAAGAATCTGTTACTCAATAACATCATCTTGGAAAAATATTGCTGCTGATGGGATTAGAGCAAAAAGTGTCAGGGCAGGGTGCATGAGGAGTGTCTCTGAAGAGGAGAAAACAGGGGGAAAAAAAACAGGGAAAAAATGGAAAAATGAGATCCACAGATCTGGTTAGGGAAGAGCAGTGTGTAGTGCTAAGGCTCTGCTTCCTACTCTGCCACCAGGTTGGTGAGTGATACTGAGTAAGTGCAGTATAGCACCTGTCTCAGCAAGGTGAGAACCAGGCTTGCATGGAATTTAAAAGTCAGTTAAATATTTATGAGAAATATTACATCTAGAAAAAAGGCTGGCTGACTAATACTATTCACCATTCCTGGATTCTGATGTTTAATTAATGCTTGCAAAGTGCTTTGAGATGCTTGGATGAAAGCAATACAAACACGTCACTGCATGCTGTGACCCCTAGTTCCAGAGGTACCTGCAAGGCAGACATGGACTGTTCATTATGCCAGTGACAGCTCTGAGCAATCCCTGCAAATGGGTCCATCAGGGGCCAGGCCTGCAGCCTTGTCACTCCCGGCCCAACATCTTCCCTTCTCCTTGCAACTCTGCAGCAAGTTCAAATGTGTTTTTGAAGCCTTATCCCTTCAGGGAATGCTATTGCTGGTTGGTATTTGCAGTGACATACACCAACTGCTTAAAGACAAGACAGGGTTTCTGTGTTACGGCATGCTGGAGAAACAAAATGCAAGCCAGAATCTGTGTGAACTGCAGCATCAGCTCAATGTCTCAGAGCACCTTTTTCCAAGCCCTGATGCCAGAGCATTATAGCCACAACCTGACTTTACTCAGCTCCATTTCCCCCAGAACAGCCCTTCTCTGACAGCTAGGCCAGAAAGGACATGTCTGTTCTTAGGCATGCAAAAGCGTTTGGGAGATACTGATGTGAAGCAGCAGGCTCTTGCATGAAAGCCCTGTCTCAGAATGGGGCTTCCAGAGGTTCTGGGCACTGTCATTTTCTCCAAAGAGATGATGAATGGATCAGCTGTTGCACTTGAGACCTGATCAGTGTCATTCTTTTCACATCTAGTGGCACTTTACGAACCTCAGAGTTGCGTTTTTCTGTCCCTGCTCCTTGAAAGCCTGATTCTGCGTCTCTCAACCCACCCTCCAGACAAAGGGGCAAGTGTCTGCTTGAAGAAGAAGAGTGGGTGGTAAAGATGAAATCTCAGCTGTGTCGGGCTCAGTGGGTTTCCGTCGCCTTGGCTGAGGCTGGGATTCAGAGAGAGAGATACTGCATGTGGGTGGAAAACCACAAAAGCCCCCTCCTCCACTCTACAGAGAAGAGAAACAGCTGAGATTCACTAGTGGTAGAAGTTACCTGAGAGAATAAACATAGAAAGAAAATATTCTCATCTCACCCCAAACCTTAGTCGTACTCCACACAGATGACCCTCACTCCCTCAGAAGGGTTTCCCCTTACCTGTGCCCTAATCTTAGTCGTTTCTAAACAGCTAGGCCTGGTGATCAAGGCCCATTTGAATTGGTGGCACAGTCTTGTTGCCACTCTGAGCAGCCCCGAGGAAGAGGCCTATGGCTCATTCCTCAGAGGGGGCTTCTCTTAGCAGTGAGACAGGTTGGGAAATGGAGGTCAGCTTGCTCTTGAAGGCTATTGGAAGCTACGGTGAGATCCGGATTTGCTCAGCTAACATGTTAATTTGCAAGTTTTCTTTGACAGTAGAGCATAACAGGTTTCCAATCTTCCGCTTACAAGTTTCAGCTCTGTTAAGGCCTCCCATCAGCTGCCGTACGGCCAATAGGCTCTCTCTCGCACTCATTCTTCCCAGATGTCGCAATATATAGCTTTCCGTTATGGTCTCCATTTCTGTTCACGCCCAGCATTGAGATCACATGTATTTGGAAGATCACCATCTATTCAGAGAAGCTCACAGATGCCAGCAGAGCCTGGACTGGCAGCAAGACCTCGCTGACGCTCAGGCTGGAGAGGAGGAGACACAAAGGCCGACCGACATCTGTTGAGCAGCTTTCTGAACATCAGCTTCATTCTTCTCTTCCTTCAGTTGTAGCTGCATTAGATCATTTACGGCAGGTGACAAACACAAGGAGACAGAAACACAGAAGGAAAAAAAGAGGTAAGGAAACTTTCTTTCTATCTTTCTCTGAAAAAAAGAGTCTGATCTGGTTTTGTTTTTTTAATGTTGTAACAAACTTTACTATTTCACACAAGTTGTTGTTTCGGCCAGGATGAGGCTCAGAGAGGTTTTGTCCCACTTAAAGTTCTGACGCAAAACCTTCTTGAACGTTTGACTTGATAATACCTCTGGCTGTGCAATTTTTCAAGGCCTTTTATTTTTAACTAAGAAGTGTTCTTCCGTCTGGATCTTTCCCTGAAAGGGGGAAAAAAGCAGCTACAAAAAGATCAACCTGCCTCGGAGCCTGGGGTTCTCACAGATCTCTTAAACCCATGTACAGCAATAGTTCAGAAAAATGTCCTACAGAAGGACTTGTCACTGATGACTGTATGTCCCTGCGGGTTGGAAATGCACAGGGAGCAGCTCTCTGCCACCAGCTGCCACTTGCTATCACCTTCTCCACATGCCCTCCAGGAAGGGGAACTTTATTCTAAAAAAAGCCTGAAAAATGAAAAGACATCAATCTCTAGCTAACTAGGAGAGCCCATTTAAATGTGTATGTACCAAGACTGGGGAGCCTGCTCTAATCATGTCGGCTAACTGACTCACTGCGTAACATGGGCTGCAGATGCAGCCTAATCCACTAGCTCGGGGCTGGGTAAGCAGAATTTCATGCAGAAAGAGGAATCCTTTCAATTTAAGGACACCAGAAAAGCCTTACCCTTTTCATGGGCTGCTGCACTGTTAAAAACTGCAGTTTCGTTTCTGGGTGAATTTTTCGTCTTTCGGATGGTGAATTCTGTTCAACTTTTGTCAGCTGTCCCACATATTCCCCCATATTGTACAGTAAGGTTGAGCTCAGGTTACTTCTCAATGTTCTCCACTATAAACCTAAGCAGTTCTCTCAAGACCCTTGTGCACGTTATCCTCAATCCAGTTCACAGACCTTTTCTTTACTCTCCCCATTGTTTCACAAAGATGGCTGCCAAACTGCCTGTGATATAGGAAGGTTTGATTCCTCTAAATGAAGCAAAATCTTCATCCCATTCCTACTTGCTGTTCTTGGACAGTGCCCACCCTTTCTGCCACAGCCTTGCACAGGGACTGCGTGTTCACTAAGGAAAAATTAAGAAGTGTTTCCTGATCACTCCAGCCATAAGGGGCACATTTTTGTTCTGAATGGGTTGGTATAGACAGTTCTGCTGCATCATGTTATCAATATCTATAGAGACCCCTTTCCAGTCTGGGCTGCAAATCAAGTAAATTGCGTGTAAGATCTCGTGTTCCTATTCTGGCAGCTGCGTTAATGACACCAGCAGCACATCCCACACGCACATGGCTTGGAAGGACAATGGAGAACCTGTCTTCAGAGGACACCTTCGTACTGTTTGCTAGTCGTGGCCTCCTAGAAAGTCACCCGTACGCTTTAATTGTAAACTGCTGGATGAAAGACTGCTCACAGAGCTGAAAAGAGGAGGGCTAGAAGGAAGGAAGAGGGGATAGGCAGAGAGGAAAAGTTCAGAAAATGCATGCTGAAATGCCCATGATGCAAAGGAAGGTCTTGGCTTCCTCCTAAGCGGCTGAAAGGGTTCAAAAGACATCAGGGAACTAGCTGGGCTGCAGAGATAGAGTCATTTCTGGTGGCCTCCATACGGGTCCAGACACACTGCCAGATCACAAGGACTTCATGGCAGAAGGAAGCTCGGATGGCGCCCACACGGTACCCTGCCCCATCCCAGAGGTGGGACCTGTCTTTGAGGGGCTGGCAGCTGACCCTGCTCTATCATGTCCCTCTGGGGACAGCTGTGGAGAGAGACAGCTTGTCTCAGAGGTTGGTGAACAGCCAAGAGAAATCAAGGCAAGGGCTGCGCTGCGTGACAGCTGAGTTGGTTCATGCTCCAGGGCTTAGGGAGACCATCAAGCCCATGAAATGACCTCCGCTTCTACTGTCTCTTTGCTTTCACAGGCTATTTTTGTTGCATTTGGTCTCTTACCCCGTCTTCTTCTCATACATACCTGTTTGTCAATGAACATCTTGAAGGAAACCACTGCTTAGTAAAAGAGACAGATCACCTTCGCTATAGAGGTTTAAACTGAGAAGGAATGATGTGATCCCTAACAAGCAATTTCACCCTAAAGCCTGAAATACACACCAAATGGGCGTGCAGCAGGAGGGACAGCTGTGTCCCTTGGTCCTTGCCCAGCAGCAGCCACAGGGGAAATGGGGAACAGCAGCCAGGGCAGCTGCTGCAAGCAGCCCAGGCCTCCCTGCCCAGGCCTTCCTGCCCCACCAAGCACACTGCTGCTGCTGTGAGATCAAAAGCACAGCCACAAGCAAGAGCAAGAGAAGAAAACAAGGAAACCGCATAGCATGAAAGCGGTGTGCAAACACACTGAGAGGGGAGATGGCCTACTGTGCCAGAGGAGCTGTTTCTGCTTTTTTTTTTTTTTAATTTCAGTTTCCTACTGTGTCACACTGGTGTCAGGCTGGGGGAGAGCTCCCTGCAGCCACCACCCTGAGGCTCTCTGGAGCAGATGCTGTCCAGGCCAGGCTTGGTCCTGCAGGCCTGGTCCTTCGTCACTCCCTCAGAGGGACCAGTTGCTGCCACAGCTCTCTTTTGCCCGCCCTCAGGGAGAGAATGATCATTAAAAGAAGTCAAGACAGAAATTAAAGCAGTTTAGTAAGAAGGGGAAGTTAAAATGAAATGGAAATCAATGTGCACTTGGAAGGGAGCCCTGCTCCTCCTCCACTAGACGTGCTAATAAATCGAGGACTGTTTCTGGCACACAGGCTGACTGGCATGAGATGGTCTGGGCTATTAAACTCATTAACCTCCAAAATGAACTGGCTACGTGCCAGTTGCCTATTGGGAGTGGTCTCTGGCCCATCCTAACACTTAAATGTATCCCGGGTGTTTTTTTGGGAGGAGAAGAGTTGTCCTGGGCCAAAAAAGTGTCAGGAAATGTTCCAGCAATTTAACATGGCTGATGAGTGTGTTCCAGTGCCTGGGGACATTCCCTGACACCACTTAATTTATAAGTACCACCACAAGATACAGCTGTAAGCCTGTAAGGAGGCTATGATTCTGCTACAGGCATCAGCTAACAAGAACCACTTGCTAAGTTGACATCACAGTATTACACACAGAGATCTGTAAAGTCCTGAACACCATTGCCTGTGCTCTGATCTGGAGAATCACAGAAGAAGCTGAAAGACAGAGGGAAAATAAGTAGTGGTGTGAATAAGAAGCTGAAGGGAGATAGAAAGTGTATGAAAGATTTGCTAGCTAGAGGCAACTTGTTTTCCCCAATGACTTGTAACACCTAGGTGGTCAACATCACATTGCAGAGATCTGCCACAGACGTATGAAGATTGGCATGAATGGAAAAGGAATGGAGATATATAAGTGTGAAACCACAAGAAGAAACAGCAGAACAGTGTAACAAAGGTGCAACAACCTGCATCTACAAAACTGTGCAGTTCACTGGTACCATGGCATTTTGGTTGTGTGGTTTTGTTCTCCACTAGATAGCAAGAAGGTGAAGAACAAACTGAAGCCATAAGGCAGCAAGAAAATAGAGATTCACAGACAATTAAAAATGGTGGTGTGTGACTCTGCAGTTTTGCTGATTTTTACCTGTTCTATCACCTCCAGGATTTATATAAAATTTAATGATTCAAAATACTTGAAACCCAGCACTGAGCCTGTTAATTTGCAGATATCGCTTTAGAGTGGGGGCTGGCTTTTCCTGCTGGTCTCAATTGGACAGGTGATACGACTATTCACAGCAGATCCTACATTTTTTCCATCGTCTCAGGGTAATATTGATCTTTCCCAGGGCCCTGTGCCAGGTCTCAGTTATAGATGTTTCTTCCAAGTGAGATGCATACAGATGCCTTGTTGTTGCCCCTTTCCTTATTCTGTAGCATAGCTCAGCAAACTGCTTGATCATTGCCACTGCATCTGGTAGGAAATGATCTCCAACTGCATGCACTGGCTCCTTCATTCTGCTTTTTTTTTTTCCTGCACAAAATGGCTCATGCAAATATTCCCTGGGGCCAGCATGATTTTTTTTCTTTTTTGTTTTGTATAAGGCAAGCCATGAAACTTCTCTGACCACACCTTTGCCATGTATTTCTCTTCTGATGGTGCACAGAGCTGCTGTCTTGCTCTTGCACCTGTATTTTTCATGTGTGTTCATCTGTTTAGCTGTCAGATTGTCAGTCATGCCGACCTGATCTCCATGTAAACATAACACTGATGTTTTCGTCTACTCTTTGACTGTCTCATGTGCTCTGGTAATTCAAATTAATTTCAATATTAAATTATTCTCATTGGAATATATTATATTTAATGTTGCACATAATATTCAATTATTATTGTATTTCTTTTGAATTCAGTCTCATTATGATTCCAGACTTCATTCTACCATGCTAGCTGTGAAAGGAGATTTCTACTGTCATCTATAGCTGAGTGACCTTCCCATCAGTTATTCTACTTTATTCTGTGAGAACTGCTGTGAATTTATTTATTTATTTATTGCTTATGGATCCGGATCTCTCCTCCACATCGCCCCTACATATCAGTCCTGCTTCTGACAGCTGATTTTCTCCTTTGGTAGCACCCAGACTGTTTTCCCATGCTCTACCAAAACAGGATTTGGTTTGTTCTGATCGCTCCCCACTGCTTGTCCCTTGAGCCTTGTCAGCCTCTGTCCAACCTCTCGCTTGAGGACAGAGTTCTTGTTTCAGATGCTGCAGCCCACATAATACACTCATCTGTATAGGCTGGATTTTCCCCAGTCTTTGTTTAAAAAATTATTCCCTTGTGTCAGCAGATAAGTTCTGTCTTAGTTTAAATGAAGCCTGTGCTTTCTGTACAGTTTCCCCATGCTCCCTGAGTTCCCCAGCTTCTGATGACCCCATGCCCCTCTTCTTTACGCCACTTTCTCTGTCGCACTATGCAATTCTAGCACTCTGCCTGGCTCTATGCCCACTTCCAGAAGCATTTCCAGCTTTGCCCTTCCCACCTTACAAGCTAAGTTCGCCTGTAAATTATGTTCTGACCTGTCTCTACGCTGTCAGCATTCATACAGTACCCTTGAGCTACCCTGAGCAGACTTGACATCCTCCAACTATTGTCTCACCCTGACCAGGTCAGAGCTTGGAGATGGGATGCTTCCGTCCTGCTCCAGTGCCTTCTCAGCAGCCTCCCTGCACTCTCAGACTTCTCCTCTTGGCTCCACCACCTTGGCCTCCAGAGGTGCCTTGGAGGTCTCTGTTTGAGGGACCATGGATGCCAGGGAGAAGTCGTTCCAGGGCTTTCCATTTCAGGTTTTGTTACCATCAATGCAACTTCTTCCTGACCTCATTCCTCTCTTCACCCCAGACAAAACAAATCTTTCAAAGAACATCAGAGTTGGTGGTTATCAAGATTTTTAAGGTAAGAAATAGGTAGACGACAACAAACACTAAGGAAAAATGCTACTAAGAGCCTAAAGATGGTCTTAATCATGCAATCATAAAATCACACAGAAAGAATTAGATGGGAGGGGATCTCTGGACATCTCCATTCCAGCCTCCTGCTTACAGTTGGATTGACTCTAAAACTACATGAACCATTATTAACAGAACATTTGGTTTTTCCAGGATAGCATCCCTTGGTACCAACAGCATTCCCAGCCCTTCAGTTCACAGCAGGGAAGAGCATTCCTGTGGAAATGGAGTGGTGTGGCACAGTGATGAGCAGCGTGCTTGCTGTCTTCTTGGTTCTGCAGCTGGGTGAGTCCTCAGCTGCGTTGGGAAAACAGCAGCAAACCTTGCTAATTATTACAGCCTTCCCAAAAGCCTCACAGCATTTGAGGTGTTTTTAGGCTCCTCATAATTTACCATCTGAAATATTCTCTTTTTTCATTGTTATTATTTTTTAATTGTGGTTGCCACCTCCTACATGATGGGAGGGAAAAGTTCACCTCCCTTGGGACCACTGAGACTCCTCTCAGGGAGTCTGTCTGCTCAGAGAGCAGTCTCTTGTGGCTTTAGAACAATCTCATTCAAGCAGTTCTCCACAGAGCAATGCAGATATAGCAGCCACCTTCTTACCTCTCTGGTCTGGCCCAAACAGTGGCAGTATGGCTCTGACAGCATTGCCATAGAAGAACAAGACTACCAACTGGGGAAGATGTGCCATACAGTATCAAGGTTCACAAAAGTTGTATGAATATGAAGAAATGCTTTGTAAGGAACTTGTGCTTTGCACAGAGCCGTGTCCTGAGCCAAAACCAGCCCAGGTCCCACATACTGAGCACAGAGTGGAAAATACTGCCTCTCACACTGTCTTCTGTTGCCTGGGTGAAAACTTGTGTATTTCTGAATATAGGTTTTCCATTACAAATTTGGTGTTGCAAGCTTGTTCAGTTTGACTGCTAATGTTATAACAATTGGTGGTTTTTTCAGTGTTCTTTTTCCAAGAATGGAATAGTGCCAAATCTGAATTTCTCAAATACTCAGCTTTGACTCTTCTGGTTGCAGAGAAAAGCTTGCAAATCTTTTACTGCAACCTAGAACCAAAAGCACAGCAAAATACGTCAAGATATTCTATACTAATGTCATTCGTATTTTCACCAATGATGAATTTTAGACAAATTTTAGACAAATTCACCATTTTCAGTGTGTGATTATCGGAAAACATGTTGCAGATTAACCATGCTCTTGGAAGAATATATAACTTGTGGAAACCTCTCCCATAAAATCATGTAAACTTTTCATTTCACAATTCAGGGGTGCTCCAGTAGTAGGACCAGTGAGGGCTTTCTAGCTCCATGCAGCTGAAGCAGTTCTGAGAGCCTCCTCTCCTCTCCTCTCCTCTCCTCTCCTCT
>WBMW01005999.1:271865-306306 GCA_013396635.1 Penelope pileata | reverse complement strand
CTCCTCTCCTCTTATCCTGAACCCTAACCCTTTATCCTTTACCCTCTTGTTTTCCTGGACTTCCAGTCTTGCTCTGTGCAAAATTTGAAGGAAGGAGTGACCAAATTTGCCAGTGCTGCCTCAAATCTTGACTAGGGGGAGAAGGAGGAATGCCATATGCAGTCCTGCCTTTGTTACCAGCAGGACAACAGAATCTCATCCAGTGGGGAAAAAGTTGTCTCAATAAAACTGCTTACATCTCAAAATTGTGAGTGTTGGTGAAACCCCCATAATCACTGGCACTTTCCCAGTTTGTAGCCTATGTAAAACATAACAGCAATTACCCAGACAAAGAACTTGAAGTGGAGAGGAGGGAAGTTAGGGAGCTGAAAAGGGAAGGGATTGATTGATGAGATACTGAGGATAATCTTCCCAAGATCTGGAAAAGGAAGGAGCGAAATCTGTTTCTTCCTAGAGCAATGGGATGTATTCACTGATCCACCCTTCAGAAAGTTAATGTATGCCTATATGGTGGCGTATTGACTTCCAGGTCTAATCCCCACTATGGCTCAGCAAAAGGAACAACAGATTGGGGTTGCAGGAAAGGAGGTGACTCTGAACTGTAAAGACATAAATCGTCACGGAGACGTGACCTGGAAGTACATGTATAAAGAAGATCCTTCTACTATTATACGGCTTTCTGGAGGAAAGATTTTTAAAGGTAAGGCTTCCAATTCAACACCCTTTCTCCCCAGTATGCAGCTGAGAAGTCTCTTCTCTCCTAAACAATCTTATTTTTTCAAAAGGCAAAGCTCCAATGTTTCATCGAGCTGACGTGAACCAGAATAGCAAACAGCTGAAGTTGTCAGACTTGCAGCTCGCCGATGCTGGCACCTACATCTGTGAAAGTGGTTCTCACAGAGTCAGTATCTCCCTGCATGTCTTTCAATGTGAGTGACTGGAGGGACTGTATCCACAAGGAGGTGAGGGGAGAGGAAAAAAGCTCTGAGAAACATCTCTGCTGGAATTCTTTATCCAGATGCTATTGCTTCTGGTCTGGGCTATCACCGTTCATTTCCCCTCCATCACTAGGACATAAAGCCTCCATATTCTCTTTGCCATGGCATTTCTCTCTCACTTGCAGGAAGAGGAGTTGATTTACTGACTAGGCTTTTTCTCTTTACAGTGACGATCTCTTCAAATGGGCACTTCCTGATAAATGAAGACCCCAAGCTGACTTTAATGCAAAATTCATCTCATCCTCAACCTCATCTCAGCTTCAGATTGTTTAACAGTAACAATAACATAGTGACACCAGAAACTTTGACAGAGGAGGCCCCTCAAAAATACATACTGATACTAAAGCAACTGAAGGCTACAGACAGTGGAACCTGGATGTGTCACATCCGTTCAGACTCTCCATCAATTAATCAGAACATCTCCTTTGATGTGAAGGTATTAGGTATGTGACAACATAAGTGCAACTTGCATACAGACTCTGAAAACAGTGCTCCCTGCAGCTCACTACTCAAGGTTTCATTTTCCGTCATCCCAGGGGATGGTGTTCCAGGGCCAATTTCCCCTGGCCTCCAACACTGCAGCTGGAGGATTGCTCTGCTGCCTAAGCTCTGTCCCACAATTCCTTCTATTTTCCTCTCCAGGTTGGCCCTTAAAGATCATCCTCTCCTTGGGGTCTGTTCTTCTCAGCTCTGGCTAGCTTGGGAGTTTTGGCTGTTTAAACCAAGTCTCAGACACTATCTGCTTATCCTCCCTGGGATATCTTATGGCTTTTCTCTGAGGCCCCTCAGCTGAGCATGAGACTGAGGGTGCACCAAGAGAAGCCGCAGCCTTCCCTGTCTATGTATTCCTGTCTCTTCTGAATTCAGGTTTTGAGAAACCATACTTGGAAAGAATGTACGCCACTGTTGGCAGCACCATGATCTTGTCATGGCATCTGAACTTCAAGAAGATAGGGTGGAAAGAAGATTTCACAGGAAAATTGAACTGGAAACCACAGAGTTCCACAACCATTCATGAACTACTTGATTTCCATGTCACAACACATCGAGAGCTGCATGAAACTAAAAAAAGAAACCACATTTGGTTTGAGATACCTGAAAGTAAACCTGGCAATGCTATAGAAGTGAAAGTTCCCAAAGTCCAGTTAAATCACTCTGGGCAGTACCAATTCCAGCTGGAGATCAGCAGTAGAAGAATGCAGAGCATGACAGAGCTGGTGGTGATGCAAGGTGAGAGAAAGTGGATCAGAAGATGAGGAGCTGCAGAAACCTGTAAGCCACAAGAGTGTGGATGAACCCATCTTCCCATCCTCTCATTCGTATGTCATTTTCTTATCTTTCCAGTCTCTGCTAACCCTGCTGGGCCACTCTCCAGAGGGGCTGAGATGACCCTGCTCTGCCAGGTGTCTGGTCACCTGCCATCCAATGCCCACTTGCTCTGGGAACGTGTGAATGGGACTCAGATGGACATCAAGAAATCAAAACCGAGTGAAGCAAAGGTGGAGGTGAATGTCAGTGCTGCAGGGCTGTGGAACTGTCACCTCATGGAAGACAGCAACAGGAAGATCAGCCTTAATTATACTGTGGGTATGGAAATTAGCATCACATCCCTGCCTCCGCTCAAAAGACTTGAAATTCTCTTTCTACCTGCCTCTGAACACTTTTTTCTTTCTACAGAGGAAGCTTCTGTTTGGATTAGCTATGCAGTAATTGGAGCAATTATTGGAGCCAGTGTGTTGGTGATTGGCCTTGTATGCCTGTGCATAATCATTGGTTTGAACCGGCAGCGGAAAAGGGTGAGTATCCTGGTCCCTGTGAAAGGTGACGAGGTGGCAGTCTCCCCAGACCATAGGAGAAGCCTGATTTGCTCTCTGGGAGTGAGGCAGAATAGAAAGAAGGTCAATCCTTACACTCAAAGCAGATAGTTAGAGATGGACAGTCTGCAGGTAGTGGTGATGTTGGAAAGTACTTTACTACAACTTCAGAGGAAAGCATTTTAAGTGTAAAGAAGTCCGACCATTATTTATCCTTTCTCTCTTGGTAGCAACGGGCAAGAAGGATGGCACGAGCAAAACAGTACTTGCTGGAAAAGAAGACGTGTCAATGTCAACAGTAAGTGGTAACGAGAGCACGTGGAATGGGCAAAGACTGGTTTCAAGATAAGGGGAGATGGATGGTTGAGTGGGGAGAAATGGAGCATGGATCTTCTTGGTGCCCACACTACAGTTACATTTCAGCATTTTCAGCTCTTGTTATGTTTATGAATTATGAGCTACATTTAATTAATTTCCTGCTATGCTCCAAACCCAGGGTAGTTCTGTGCTGGCAAACTTTTGAGCAGAGGTTTCACTTGAATTACTTTGATGTAGAGACATGTTGGCCACACCCAGGCAGGAGCTCCAGAGTCCTTTGATAGGATTCAGAGTGGATCTGGGACATGGATATCAAGGTTGTGGATACCGAGGTGGAAGACACACAACCAACCTCAAGGATGGAAAACAAATTTTAAAAATCCATAATGTCCACAATGTGACTCCAGCTCTGCTATCATAGTGCTGAACTGCAGTCTGTGAAAATCGTCAATGACCTCCTGGGAGCAAGAACACCATGAACCATTTCTTCTCTCAAATGCACTGGATGACATTAAATACACCATCACTTCCTGGCCCTTTTCAGGGAAGCGAGAATTTCTCAGCAGAGAAGCTTTCTCTTTTCCAGGTCTTTCTTTGAGCTTATGTGGTATCAGGCCACAGAAGCAGTTGCAGAGGAACATTGGCAGATTCCCAAATGGAAGTGGAGAGCCCAGGACAGTATAAATAACTGCATGGAGCAGTTCAATAAATTGATAGATGCAGAACTTGACTTCTGCTTAATTTTAACTGGTGACAGTGAGAAACTGTTATAGTTTTACCTGTGTTTTTTTCACTGTCACTGAGGTTTCGGTGAGTAAATGGCAAATACTATTTCTTAGTTGGGAAGTGTATGTGATGAAAAGTTGTTTACCATAATGTGTGTTTAAAAATTCACCTCATTTTCACTAACTTTTTTTCAAGGTTAGAAAACGATTCCTATAAGGGGAAGACAAAGCCCATACAACTACATCAAAAACCAGATAAATCTGTACAATACAAGTGCTGATGCAGTTGTTCTTTAACTCTTCTTGCCAAGCAAGTATTTCAGTGCAATTGAAACGTAAGCCACAGCCATGTGGATGCACAAGTAACCATTTGCTTCCTAACTGCAGAAGGGAGCAGTCATCCTCTACACTGGGCGAAGATCTTGGGGCTGGCTGACTCCGAGGTGTAACTTATAACACTGGTGCTAACATAACGTTTTTCTCTTGCAGCTGGGTGAATAAGTAGTACTGCAGAATGAGGAAGTCTCTGCCTGTACCTAAACACCTGCCAGCCCACAGTACTCTGTGAATCCATCTTCCTTTCTCTTGTTTTAATTCTTTATGCCTTCATCATTCTCCCAGCATAATGCCATGGAGGAATGTTGTCTGGAGAGGAGTCAATGGACAAGACAAGAAACCCTTATGGGTTATAACTGAGCCCCAGCTCTATAATGAGAGACAGTGAATAGAAGAGTATATATATATATATATATCTCTACGTGCTTTTATTTTGCTCATGCACTTAATTTGACCTTCTTGTGGAACTGATTTTATATGCCTCTTTTATCCGCCTGAGCTACAATAAATTTCTTCAGGGTTTTTTTTTGCAAGCTGGACTAATTTTTTTCTGAGGCACTGTCTTCTGGCTCAATTTCTCCCTTTCTCCCCAGGATGTAGAATCTTCATTCTCAGTCTCTTGCTCCCTGTAACCTTCCATAATTCACCAGCCCTCTGATCCTTGGAAACCCATTTACCTTCCCTCAGCAGTCTCAGTCCCATAGCACCCTCGAGCCCCATATCCTCACTTGCAGTCTTCACCTCACCTGCAACAAACCAATGCAAAATGAAAACATCACAAGTAATGGGATAATTCTGGACTAATTTTGTCAGGAAGGCAGCTCAAGATACCCATAACTTCTGGAAATTGGAGCTTTAAGAAGCTGTGAATGCTGATCTAGGAGGTAAGTTTGGGAAACAGGCAACAAGGAATTTCCTAAGAGAACAAAGGAGCTTTGGACTGTGTAAGGCAGCAGAAATGCTTTTGAGAAAGCCCTCGCTGTGAAATGTTTCTTTGCTGGCTCAAGGAAATGGGAAGAGGGAAATGGGAATTGCCTGGAAAGTCCAGACAATTTAGGATGGAAGTAAAAGTTTAAAAAGAGGCAGAAATCTCCAAATATCCTGAAAGAAAAATATTGTTAAAATACGTGCACAGAAATCTTGTGTTTATGTAAGTGTTTATGTAAGTTGTTCTCCTTTCTGCTAGAGATGGGTCACAGAGGCCTTAAGGTCCGACAGCTGTCACTGACCATAGTCCATGGTTGTTAGTTTGCTCTCGGCTTGCTGGAGAGAGCACAAAGAGATGCAACACTGTGGAAATGGCTTTTGGTGGCAGTGACCCCACTGCTGGACACTTGCTGCTAGAGGAGAGGGTTTCTCTGTCATAGCCACATCCACATGGCACAGTTATTGACAGTGAAAGAAACAGGTGGTGACAACGGCAGAGACAGCACCTGTGAGCTGGGGGAAGCCTATCTGTCCCCCTCGCTGCTTGAAACCCACCACAACCACTTCTCATCCTTGGACAGCTGCAGCAGCTGCTGCCATGCCCAGCCAGTTCCTCCACCAGTGTCTCTGCACAATGCAGAGCAAGAAAGGTGCACACTGCTGTCATTTTCATTCCTATTGTTTCTGCTTGTGTGTACAAAACTAAGTGCATTTTAGAAAAGAATAGTTTTGTTGGAAGGGACCTACAAAGATTGTTGAGTCCAGCTGGCTGACCATTTCAAGGCTAAGCAGAAGTTAAAGCATAGGGCTCGTGACAAAAGCAGTCACGGCCCTGCCCAACCCTACTTGAACCTCATCTGCAAGCACAAGCCACTCTCAGCTGAGATCTCACATCTCTCTTCTTTTGGTGGCTCTCCCATCTGTGTCTTTTCACACGACAGCCTGCTTTGTTCTCTCAGGCACAAACTGCCCTGACTGAGGGAAAAGTCACCCACAGACCAAGTCCTGGATGAGCTTTTCTTTCTGTCTGAGGGCAATACTGAAAGCTTCACAGTGCGCTTCAAGGCAGAGTGGAGGTGGAGGTTCAGGTTCAGAGCAGATGAGAAAAAGGTTGCACAAAACACCTTTCTCAGTGCAGATATACCTGAAGCTTCTATGGGGCATGGAAGCTGGTAGTTTCAGAGATGAGAAGCCAAGCAGCCCTATCCCATCCCTTTTGTGTGGTCCTCTTTCTTGCAGCACCCAAGGGCTCACACACCCAGCCTCCTCAAGAGGTGCAGAGGACTTCTCATTTTGCTAGGTGTGACAAGGGCATATCTACACTACGTGGTGGAATAGTGCCTCCATACAATACTAACCACAATGATCCACAGCCCTTCAAAGTGACTAACACAATGTCAGATATACTTTACCATGCAATGACAGCTCAGCAGAGCAGCCCTGAGATGACAGCAGGACTCACAAAGGTGTACGTGGAGACATCTACAAAATGACAATGGCCCCCACAGCTCTTCGCAGTGCTGTGGAAACATTACAAAAAGCAATAGGTTAGAAAACACTGAGAAGTGTTTGTTTTTCCTAATGTGTTGGTATTTCTAGTACTGCTGCTCCTCACGTTTCTGGTCTGCAAAAGAGGTAAAGTCTCAGTCCTTTGGACCCGGCTCCAGCCTCAGGTCCCTGTCAGGGCTCACGGATCTGTGTTGATGAAGGGGCTTTGGCATACCTGAGGACATTTGCATATCCAGTTCAGCTGGACTAGAAGCACATGGGCTGAAGCAACCGCAGCCCAGAGCCCAACCTCCCTCAGCCCCTCCTCCTTCCCAGCTTGTTTCTGCCCTTGACCGCAGCGCGAGGCCGCGGCTCAGAGGAGGCTGTCAGCCCCGATCTGCCAAGGCAGTCCCTGTGACTCACGCTCCCCGCGGGCTCTGCAGCGAAGCGCTCGCATCCCTCGGCATTCAGAGCCAAACGGCCCCGCCTATTTCTTTCCACGTTCTGGAGGTCTAGAAGGGAGGAAGCTGTGCACTTGAGCTTCTTTGTTTTGTTGCCAGCTTGGCTGAGCCTGAAAGGTGTGGAAGTCTTCCAGATCTGGAGAATCACAGAACAGCAGAATAAGGGCTGGCGGCAGAGAGCGGCACCTGGCAGACCATCAGAAGGGATGAGGGGGCTTCTCGCCAGGTTGGGGCTCCAGAGGTCAGACATACCTGGATAAGGTGGAGAACAGGTAGCAAAACACACGTCATAATCCTGTGCTACAAAGCCAAAGAAAAGTAATCATTTCAGCTCCCTCCTGACAGATTCCCAGATTAATGGTTCCAGAGCTGCTAGCTATCCTCTCTGTGTGGCGTTCAGTAATACTAAAAAGTAGCACAATTACATCCTAAAATGATATCTTCACATCCCTTACAGAGGGGAACTCACTGCCCCAGGGTACCACTGAGGCCAGGAGGGATGAAAATGAGGTCAGTAAGATAAAAAAGACACGAACAAGAGGAAGCGGGGGTGCGCAGGAGGATACAGACACCTCTGACGAACAGCGAGCAGCTTCACAGCGACCATGGATCTGAACAGCCTAACCTGGTACTTCCTTTTCCCAAGGAACATACCACATACAAATATTTATGTCTGTGACAGAGGGAAAAAATCTTTCAGAATGTGCCCAGCTGCCTGAGGAAAAGCATCCAGCTGTGAACAAGCATCCACAAGCCTGAATTCTGGTTTTTACACCGCAAGCCCTTAATACTTATGTGTAGCTCATGACCAGCGCTAGACAAGGTCTTCTGTCTCCTGGGATGATCTATTAGCACTTGCCCATTTTGCAGATGAATTAAGTGAGAAATCTCACTCAATCTTTTCACGCAGCGCTAGAAATAGAAAGCAAGGTTTGGATATGACAAATCTACACTGCAGTTGCTGTCTTTTCAGGACCAATATGCTAACATATCTGCCTGGCTGGATTGCTGTTACCCATTAACCACACCCTGCTCGAGGAGCCAGAAGGGATGCCAGGAAGCCTGCCAGCGCACACAACAGCATCGCTTCATGAGTGGCTGTGCAGACCTTAGGCAGAGCTCATGCTGAGGCTCCAGGCACGGGTGTAACTGAGCCCATGATCCGTGAGAAACGTGTGAAACTGTCATGGTCACTTACCCTGAGTAAGAGCTGCAGACCATCAAAGCCTCGTTGTTAGAAGTGGCTTTGGCTCTTTCATTAATGCTTTTGCTTTTATGATGCTGTTTCTTGTTAATGAGATCTTTTCCTTTAAGCATACAGGGCACCTCTGTGCAGAGCATTTCCCTGGCTCTTCAGAGCTGCTGTTCAGCAGGAATACAGATCTCTATGCAGTGAACTTTTCAGAAAAAACTTCTATGCTAGCATTGTAATGGCAGTGTTTCTTTGGGTCTGGATGTCTTAGGATATCCCGGCAGGGTGCTGAACCTTTGGACAGCAGATCCTTGGTCGGAGTCCAGCCTGCCTCTGGAGGAATTAAAATTACTGCAACCTGTGTGCCCGAGTTCTTCTAGGAGATGGGTCTGGAGGGTTTCTCTTCTAGCAGCTGTACCTCTAATTCAGAGGTGGTCAAAGCCCCAGGAGAAACCTATTTTCATCACAACTAGCATATCTGCCCATAGAGATTATATGATTTTGACAAAGCTTTGAGATCTGCTTGGTTTCCTGCTTCTTTGTTGTTTGGTGCCTTGCCAGCTCACCTTGAGGATCGAGGGAGCCTCTTCTGCCAGGACTGCCACCAGACTGCCTTGTGGCAGGGGACACCAGGACTCCCTGCCTGGGACATTCGGACCCAGCCCTGGGATGGCCCACGAGGGACTCCAGGATGCTGCCACTGGAGAGGAGTGAGGCAGGAACGCAGCGCAGACCGCGCCGGAAGCTTGGGTTGCTGCTTCGCTGAGACAACGGGAGGATCTGCTCACCCACGCAGGCAGGCTAACAACTCGCACCACGGAGACTCAACTTCTGAATCAGAAGAGGATGGTAATGTGGAAGTTAGCACATTAAATAATTCATAGAAATGACACAATTGGAGCTGCATGTCTTTGCATTTATGGACACAGACCTTCTCACTTCAAGGCATAAACCTCCTGCAAATGACAGGAGTTGAGAAGAAATGATGGAGGGGGCCATAATAGTGCCTCCACACCTGCAGGCAGGTCCTGTGTGCCAAAGAGCAGCCCTGTGGCCACACAGCTTCACCAAGAACTCCTCTTCATGCCCATCTTGCAGGTTCCTTTCACCTAGACAGTGTTCCTGGCCCGAACCGGGGTGTCCATGCAGCCGCCCCCTAAGTGCGGCTCCCTCCAGGAGCATGGGCTTCCCTCCTACCCCAGCGCTGACCGAAGGACGAGGTTTTGGGGGACACCTGTTCCTAAAGGGAACGAGGAAGGCGCCGGTGCCCGCCCTGCAGCAGCAAGACGGTGGCTGAGGTGCCGATGTGTTCCGAGGACCTCCCAGCCCCGCTGCTCTCTGCGAGGACACAGCCGCCGGCAGGCCGGCGGAGCGGGAGAACACCCTGGGGCACAGCCCAGCCCGGGCATGGGGTCCCCCCGGCTTCCTCCCGGAGCCCTCTTCCCGCCCGGCTACCGGGGGGGCCGGGGCTGGGGCGGCGGCTCCACACGCCCGTCGCCGCGGCCCGCCCCCTGGCTGCTCGGCCCGGCGGAGCNCCCCGCCCCTCCGGCCGCCGCCGCCGCAGCAGCCGGGCGAGGGGCAGAGTGAGAGGCGGCGGAGGGCACCCGGCGTTCCGATTTTCGCCGCCCTTCCCTTCGATCGTTATTCCGTCTGATCTCCCCGCAGCCCCCCGGCCTCGCCCTCCCCGAGTCACAGCCCCGCGAGTTTCCCTCTGCCCGCGGTCCCGGAGGCCCTGCCCAGCGGGTGGGACAGTGGGTGGTGGGCAGCGAGGGGCTCCGGCCGGGGCAGGAGGGGTGTCCGGCACCCGGGCATCCTGCGTCAGGTCCGGGGCTCTCTGGTTGCTGGAGGACCGTGTCTCAGAGCAGCATTGGGCCCCCGAGCCGAGGGGCACAGGAGGGCTCCTGCCTCATCTGGGAACAGCGTGGGCTGCTGGAACAAGCTGGGTGGGAAGGGCAGCAGGAGGAGAGGCTGCAGGAAAATTCGTCCCCCCAGGATTATCAGGGCTGGCTGGCTTTGAAACTGTCTGCAGAGGCCACAGGCCTAACTGCAACTGTGATGATGGGTTTGGGGAAAAAAACGTGGAATGAGGGCTTCTCAAATCCAGCCACAACAACCTGCCCCAAGCAGGGAGAAAAGGAAGAAAAGCCTCAGGTGGTTACCAGGGAGGTGAGGAAAAACAGTGACCCAGAAGGATGGAAAGAGTGGAATCTGAGAGCCACTGCTTGAGCTGGGGGCACTGATCCATCCACAGGCAGAGCGGACCTGCACTGTCCAGGACAAGGCACAGAGCAGGCTTTCATCTTCCTGCAGCGTACAGCATGGACACGCTCTGTAGGTGAAGGCAGGAGAGGGGGCTGAGCTGGCAGTACTGTGATCATGGGCAGAGGCCAACAGTCACAGGACCACCTACAACTGGGCTGTGTCCAAAGAGCAGGGCTTCTTCAGAAATGCGAGGTGTGCTGACCAAAAGGCTTGCGCTTCAGGGCCATGGGATTGCAGCGAGCTGCTGGAGCAGTGGATTGCACCCCTGGGTGGGATGGGACAAGCGCTGCCAGAGAAAAGTGAAGGGCCAAAGACTGGTGTGGCGGTGGGAGCTGTACGTCAGGAATGAGGGGTGTGTGGGGAGAGCAGGACCGGAACAGTAGGGAGCGATGCAGGTGGGGCCATCAGTTACAGGATGGCAGTTACAGGATAGCATTATTGATGTTTTGAGTAGAGAGCCTGAGACTGGAATAGCAGGGAGCACAGGGTGTCTGGGAGCCAGAGTCTGAGCTGAGGTGAAGGGACTGGCACAAATCTGAGTCTTCTGTTCTCTGAAAAAGGAGAAATGAGGAGAGCTCTGTGAAGCCTAAATCATGACAATGTGTTTGTGTGGGCAAGGAGAGAGAGGGAGATCTGGGGAGATAGTATGATCTTAAATTACTTTTTCTCTTTTCTCTCTTCTACAGTGAACCTCATGCCCTGAATCTCCAAGGGAACCTTTGTAAAGTATCTTCCCCTCCCCTCCATCTCCTCATTGTTTGCCAGCTCTGCCCTGCACCCTGCAGGGAAGCTTGAAAGAACAGGCTGAGCCCCAGAGGGCAGCAAAACGGACAATGCGGTGAGGGTGCCGCGGGTTCTTAGCTAGGGAGCTCCCTGAATCCTCCTCCTCAGCCTTCAGTTTCCATTGATGGCTCTTTGACTGACTGAGCAGGCACCTGGCCACGAGCGTGGCTTTTGGTGAGAGGAGGATTACACACCTGTGCATGCACCACCCTCACCATTTCCACAGGACCTTTGTCCTGCTTCCTGTCTTCTCTGAAACTCTCTGCTAGTCCCTTGTTCATTGGGAAACCGAGCAACAGATGCCTGCTGCTATCAAACTCTTTGGAATCCCAGCAGTCCCTGTTTGTGTGGGGCCTTCACCAATCCCCGGGGGAGGTGTTCATTGAGACAGAAGTCTGGGCAGCACGCAAAGTAAGGAGAGCTTTTTCTTTGGGGAAAGAGTGGAGGAAGGGAATGAAATAGATGGGGAGGAAAAAAAAAAAGTGAGCATGAGGGACTGAGGGAAGAAGCACCAGCAAGCGTTCATGAGAAACAAAGAAGGTGGAAGAAAGAAAAGGAAAGAGAACAACAGAAAAAACAGGAGAGTTAGAGCAAGTGAAAGAAGTGTAAACGAACAAAAGGAAAAGGGAGGACTGAGAGTGAGACAGAGTTGAAGGCTGTTCTGCCTCATGCCTGTGACAATGCCTTGAGGAACGCCTGCAGTGTGTGTGCGCCTTACATCAGAGCAGCAGCAGATGAGGAGGGACACGGTTCCCCCAGTGTGGAGTCTCATTTGCCCTCTTACAGTAACCTAGAGGCAAGGAGGGGGTACAGTCTAGCAGGGGGGCAGCATGGGGGACTCTGAATCAGAGTCCACCTTGCACAACAATTCACTGTGGTGGCTGGCATGTGGGATGTTAGCCTTGTTAGCCAACTCTTGGATTATCCTCAGCATCACGGCCAAGCAGCAGAAACACAAGCCCCTGGAGCTGTTGCTGTGCTTCCTCGCTGGGACTCACATCCTCATGGCAGCAGTACCCCTCACCACGTATGCTGTAGTGCAGCTGCGGCGTGAGTCCTCCAACTATGACTGGAACGAGAGCATCTGCAAGGTCTTTGTGTCTACATACTACACCCTGGCACTGGCCACCTGCTTCACGGTGGCCTCCCTTTCCTACCACCGGATGTGGATGGTGAGGTGGCCAGTCAACTACAGACTGAGCAACGCCAAGAAGCAGGCTCTGCATGCAGTCATGGGGATCTGGATGGTATCATTCATCCTCTCCACCCTGCCCTCCATCGGCTGGCATAACAATGGCGAGCGGTACTACGCCCGTGGCTGCCAGTTCATCGTCAGCAAGATAGGGCTGGGCTTTGGCGTCTGCTTTAGCCTCCTGCTCCTCGGAGGAATCGTCATGGGCTTGGTGTGTGTGGGGATCACCTTCTACCAGACCCTGTGGGCACACAGAAAGCGCCGGCAGTGCTGCCATCAGAGGCCAGAGGAAGCATCGTCCTGCTCATCAGCACACAACACTTTCAACGTGCCAGCCATCGTGGTGGAGGATGTACGAGGCAAAAGGAGGTCCTCACTGGATGGCTCCGAGTCAGCCAAGACCTCCTTGCAGATGACCAACCTCATCAGCGCTATTGTCTTCCTGTATGACACACTGACGGGGGTGCCCATCTTGGTAAGCAGCAGGTCCTCTCTTTCCCTTCACGGAGCCTGTAGTTAAACTAGATTTCCATTTCTCTCAGGTTTTAGAGAGGTCCTACAGAGGTTTTTAGTCTTCCGTCTACCAGCTAGAGTTGCCACATCAGAATCTGTGTTATTCTGAGGGGCAATTTAAAAATGTTGCAGTAGTTCCCTCACCGTTCCACAGGAACATTTTCTTAAAACAAGTCTCAGCCTGGGGAATAGACACCACACAGCTAAAACCACTGTCAAAGTTCTAAGTGGCTAAGAGGAGATTGGAGAGGAAACTATTCTACAAATGTACAGGGGGATCTACCTTGGTAAAAAGGATGAGATTGCTTTTTCTCCAATTTGCTTCTGGAAATCTGATACACCAGCTTTAAAAGCTGTTGCAGAGAGTTTTATTTTTCCTTCTGCTAGTAAGTTTGTAGTTAGCATTTGGGTTTTGGGTGGCTGGTTGATTCTCTGCAAAACTGAGGAGCGGAGGAAGTTCTCAAAAGGAACCATTAAGAGAACAGAGGCTTAGTCACAGTTTTTTTTCCTGTGGCTGTGTCCTTTGTACCTGTTTAGCTTCAGCTCATAAGGAGCACAAGGAAGAAGGGATGCTAACATCAAGTCTAACATTAGAGAGATCACAGCCTGAAGTGTGCTCCAGCAAACCTGGAGCAACAGCACAGGAACAATTTTTCACAGGGGCATGGCATAACAACTTGATGAACCCTTTACTGACAGACTACGTTGTACTACAGAGGTGACTCCTGCCACTTATCTCCTTTCTCAATCTTGCTTCTGTCTCCTCCCTCAAAGGTTGTGAGCTTTTTTAGCCTGCGGTATGACACAGCGCCCACCTGGATGGTCCTGGCTGTGCTCTGGTGCTCCATGGTGCAGACCCTGCTGCTCCCCTCCTTCATCTGGTCCTGCGAGCGCTACCGAGCAGATGTCCGCACTGTCTGGGAGCAGTGTGTGGCTATCATGTCTGAGGAAGACGGAGACGATGGTAAGCCCGTCAACACCCCTCAGTCACCTTTCTTCAATAACCCCCTCCCCAAAAGACTACAAAGGAAAGAGTTGCCTGCCTTGGGAATATGACATAATGACTCTGGGAGAGATCCCTGTATGGGATTCGTGTTAGAGCTTAAAGTCAGCAACCATGAGAAAATTTATTCTGGAGAAGGAATTGCCATTCGCTTTCTGCCTTAGGACTCTGTAGCATTCCAGAAAATCTGCACAACATCCTTCATAGTAGATGCAGGAGTAGAGATGATGTGTAGCTGTCAAACCATAGTGAAAGACACAGCAAGCCTCAGCCCAACGAGCTGATCCAAAGGTCCACATTCTGGCAGGGGGAGATTCCAAAGTGAGACAGAAGAAATGAGGCTGGAAGCAGAAAGTAGAGGTCCTTGTTCAGACATCATTCCTGATGGCTGCAAGTAGGGCAGCAGAAGTCAGGCGTTAGGATGGTATCCAGGTGCCCTAGTAATGCTTGTTTTCTGGCTGCCGTGCTCCTCTTTGCCAACAGATGGTGTGTGTGATGATTATGGGGATGGCAGGATCTGCAAAGTGAGATTTGATGCCAATGGTGCTGCAGCTGTGAAGCGGGACTCTCGGGACATCAAACTGCTGCCCATGCACCACATGCTGTTGCCACAGGACAAGGTGCATTATCTGCAGGTGAGCCAAGAGCTAGCAGGGCAGACCCACAACCCACTTCCTTCTCTGTCAGTCTCCCATGTGTTTCTTTTCTATACACTCTTCTCTTAGAAGGCCTCAGATACTCCTCCTCTGTTCTGTCTTTTCTCCAAGTCTTTCATCACCTGCCTCCGTCTCCATCACCCAGGTCCCTATCTCACGGAGGATGTCGCATGATGAGACTAACATCTTCTCCGCCCACCGCTCTGCTCCGTCCTTCCTACACAAGTGGTCTTCATCTGACGATATCCGCATTTCCACCCCTCGCAAGCCTGGAGGCCCCAGCTTCTTGCCTCCTCAACTGCATGACTACCAGCACCGCCGGCGGCCCCCAGAAGATGAGCTGACGACCCTACGACAGTTTTTGGAGGGGGGGCTGGTGCCCCGGGGGTCTGGCTCCAGCGCCTGCTTCTTCCGAGATGAGATCACCACATTCATTGATGAGACGCCGCAGCCCACCCCAGCCTGCAGCCCACGGCATTCCCGTCTCCCACTCGTGGCACGTCGTGATCGCCGCCTCTCACTCGGCAGCAGGGAGGAGGAGAGCGCTGACCGGCCACGGCGCTGCTCGCTGGTTGGCAGTGAGGCCTGGCATCTGCAGGATGGGGAACAGGCGCCACGCGAAAGGACCCCTGAGGCCTGTGAGGCACAGGCCTTCCAGGATCCCAAACTATGAGAGACAGCATCGGAAACATTCAGTGCCATCACGATTTTTAAATAAAACCTCAAACCTTCCTCTTGTCCTAGGACCTGATTACTAATTTACATTCTCATCTTTCTTGCTAGCAGGCAGGAAACACAGCACCCATGGTAAGAGAAGTGTGGCAGATCTATGGAATGGAGCTCCGTGGACACGGACAGCCTGTGCCTGCCCTCAGGTTACAACAGCCACTGCTGCGACAGCCACTTGACACCCTCGCCAGTCCCATCCCTTTGTGAACTCCACCCTCGTGTTCGCTCTGCCCTAAGAGATGAGGCAGGCACAGAATGGTATTAAAATTCTATATTTGGAGTGTCAACTATGTGTCTGTTTTTAAAATAATATATTAGTAATAATTTTGTTTCCATAGAAACAAAGGGATTGGCCCAATGTTTAATGAAGCTTCACCAGCTTCTGGAAGGGAAATGCCAAATGTGCAAGGCTCTCTTCCTCTTGTTAGTGCATCCGGGAGGCAGCAGATGCCCAGCAGCCCACGGGAGGGAACGATACCTGTATGGAGGAGTCATCATGGGAGAGGGGGTGTGAAGGTTCCCTGTCCATTTCAGGGGGGGGCCTAGGCTGCCTAGCACTAAATAGGAATGGCCTCTGTGATTTTTTAGGCACCCTGTCACTTGAAAACAATTAAATCCTCTCTGAAAAGACCCTGACCCATAAAGTGGTGCAATTTGTTAATGCCAGTGTAAACTGTGTGTGAAACACCATGGTCCAAACTTCTCAGCCAGACAGCAGCCAGCTCAGGAATGCTGGCAGAGCCTTCCACGTGCGAGGTGCCAGGCTTCAACCACCACAGATGTAACAATGAGGGCTAAATCAAGCTCCTGCCCTGCACAAAACTGTGGGAGGTACAGTGGTATATGGGATATGGGCCTTCTGCTTCCACATGCTGTAGCTGCAGCCACAGCCAAAGGGAGGGGCTGCATAAACGACACTGTGGTGGTTACCTCGTCCTTCACCAGCCAAGCACTTTTCCACGTGGTGGAAGTCTGTGCACTGTAATACGTAGCGTGTGTCCTGCAGGGGTTCTGATACACGAGCGTGACCTCGTCAGTGCCTCCTGTCAGAGGGATGGAGGTCCCACGGCCTGAAGGAAGGGTTAGCTGTGGCTAACGGCGGACGCCTAGACCAAGAGCCAGGCCAGGTGGGGTGTCAGGGCCCCGCTGGCTACCCGGGCACAGCCCGGGGCCGCCCACGAGGCGACAGCAGGTCTGCAGCACCGGGAGCCAGAGGCAAGCAGAGAGCCCCGCAGCGCAGCAAGGGGCGGCTCGCCACTTCCAGGCAGCCCCGGTACAGTGCCCCCGCCCCGATATCCTCCCCAGCAGCGCCGGACCCGCTCACGGGGGCCGCGGGGCCCGGGCCGGCCCCCTGGGTGTGTCCAGCCCGGGCCGCCAGAGCCGCCGCCCGCCCGCGGACCCTCGTCGCCTCCCGCTCCTCCTCCCGCTCGGCGGCTCGGCCATGGCACCGCTCCTCTGCCTCCTCCTCCCCCTCCTCTTCCCCGCCGCCGCCGCCACGTCCTCGGCCGTGGGCCGCCTGGTGCCCTACGACCTGCTGTACGCCGACGGCGTGCGGGCGTACTTCGCCCGGGACTGGGGGCGGGCGGCCGAGCTGCTGCAGCGCGCCCTGCACAGCTACGCGGGGCTGCGGGCCGCCCGTCGCCTCTGCCGGGCCGAGTGCCGCCGCGAGGCCGCCTTCCTCGGCGGGCCGCCGGGTGCCGGGCCCTGGGAGGCCGCGCTCTTCGACCGAGTGCTGCAGCGCGNNNGACCGAGTGCTGCAGCGCGCCGACTGCCTGCAGCACTGCCTGGGCAGCCGGCTGGGCAACGCGCCTTCCGCCCACCGCGCCAGCGGCCTCATCCGGCGGGACTTCGAGCGCAGGGAGCCCTACAACTACCTCCAGGTGGCCTTCTTCCAGGTGCGTCCTGCCCCCGGGGCGGGGAGCCGCGGGGAGGGACGAGGGGCTCGGCGGAGCCGTGGCACAGCCTGGCTGGGTGCAGGGAGTGGGCCGGGAGCCTCCAGCACCTGGGGCTGGTGGACGGAAGCGCAGGGGACCCGTGCCCTGGGGGAGAATCTGGGTCGCAGCGCTATGCCACTGTCATGGAGGTTGGCAGTAGCAGCTGGAGCAAGGGTGGGCCTGAGGAGGAGTGGGAGTTATGTGCTGGCCTTTTCTTCGCAGCTGAAGAAGCTGGATCAGGCAGTGTCCGCTGCTCACACGTTCTTCGTCGCCAATCCCCAGCACCTGCAGATGCGCGAGGACATAGAGAAATACCGGCGTATGTCGGGGGTGAAGTCAGACAACTTCCGAGACCTGGAGGCCACGCTGCACTGGGTGAGGGTTCGGTGCAGAACCGGGCATGAGCAGCTCATGCTGGTTCCTAGCGACTGGTCTGGGGCCCTTATCTGTTCCCACACAAGGTCTGTGCCTTGAGACAAGGTGTGTTTGCATTGCTGAGGGCACACCACTGCAATTATGGCACAGAGGTTTTATGGTGACAATTCTGGCAGGCTGCAGGGCTTCAGAGAAGTACATTTGGCCTAAGTCCAGTAGACTGGTTGTCACTGCGTGGTGGGCTGTGCATGATCCAGGAGGGCCCCTAGGTGTCAGCACTGTCCTGAGAGTGACTCAAGAGTCTGAGAGTCCTTTGGTGTCACCCACAATAATGAGAAGTCTGGATGTGTCCTTTGCAGGAAGCGTATGAGGCTGGTGTGCAGCACTACGATGCAGATGAGTACCTGCAGGCTGTGAACAGACTGGAGGAGTCACTCAGAGAGGCACTGTCAGCTCTTGAAGAGTGTCGTGCCCTGTGCGAAGGGCCACTGGAGAAGGAAGAGGAAGAGGAGGAGGAGATGCAGCCTGGCCTTTATGAAGCCATTGCAGGTAGTGTTAGAGGCTCAGAGGAATGGGTAGGAAGGGCATGCTTCCCACAATGGACATGTCCCATTTTCCAGTGCTCCTGTCTGGCAGTGAGAGCTGCTGGCTTTAATGCCTCTCTTTCTTGCAGCCCATTATATTCAGGTTTTGAAGTGCAGACAGCAGTGTGTCCTTGAGATTGCCACAAAGCCAGGGCGGATTTCTGCCATAGAAGATTTCATACCCTCTCATCTTGATTTACTGCAGTTTGCCTACGATCAAGGTGAGCAGAGCTACAAACCATGCTGTGGCACCCCTAAACTTGACACTTGCCTCTGGACCTTGAGGGCAGCATGTCACGGGGAGAAGAGTGGCACAGTCACCTGAGCTCTACCTCTGCCCTCCTTCTGTCGCCATCTACCCTGCTCTGCCCAGAACCTCTCTTCTCTTGCACAAGCCCAAGCCTAAGCCTGTAGCTGCCTTGGGAGAGATCTTCTGCTTTGCTTCAGTCGCCTTGTGCAGCTTCTGTAACATGTGGCTGTTTCCACTTTGTATGGACAAACCTACAGCACTCTCCATTTCAAGTCCAGCTGTCCCAAGATGTGTGTTTTACACTGTTCTTTTCAGTATGTGGCTCCAGATCAGGTCCCCACATCTTAGCTGTAGTGTGTGCATGCATCTTGTGTCAACAGTGGTATTCCTTTCAAGTCAGCCCTGCCTGCTCCAGCTGAACTGGTGTCTTGTCATGACATTGGTCATTCTGTCACTTTCACTTATCCCTCAGCTCTTTTTGGATACTTCCACTCACTCCTGCACTGACTCAACTGTCTGTCATCTCCTCTGTCTGCTGGTAAAACCTGTATCTCAAGCCTCCTGACCTCAGGCTCCTCATCGTGTCTATTGAGTGAGGGATGTGGGACTTTTTTAAAAAAAGATATATTTTAAAAGATACATAAAATACATATACATGTGTATACATCGTATATATTTAATGAATATATTGATTAAATGCACCAAATAAATATACATGTGTATATATATATATATATTTCTGTGTCTCCTCTAAATGAGCTCCCATTAAATATAGAAAGTGGGCTCATTCTTTGCACATTGCATTCCCTTTATTCTCTGCCTATTGTTCAGTAGAGGCACAACTAGGGAGGGATTGATGTGTACTCAGTGTCAAGCATCCTACTGCCAGATCTTGACCAGGACCAGCTGCTGCTGGTCAATACACATTTGCTGCCAACACATTTGCTGCTGTCTTTCAGTAACATACCCATTTGTTTGTTTTGTCCCTGCACAAGTTGGGAACCAGGCACTGGCTGCTGAATGCGCTGCTTCCTACTTGCTCTTCTATCCCATGGATGAGCCAGTATTGGAGAAAATGAAACAGTACCAGACAGAACTCAGAGAGGACACAGCTGTCACAGCGAGAGAGGTAGTTACCACCCCAGGTCTTTACTTTCTGGCCCTCCCCTGTCCCATACGGCAGGATCACAGGTCCAGGAGACAAAAATGGAAATGTGTTCTACCGCAGATGCGTTCCTTCCAAGTCCAAAACTGAAGAAACTGGAGCGTGAATTTGGTTATAGCCTATACCAGGCAGGGTCCTTCTGGGACAGCATGGGCCCTCATAGCAGAGTGCTGTCTGTTGGGGAAGGTTTCTGCCCTGGACAGGAATGGGTTTTCGTGTTGTGGAGTAGTTGGTTGACAGCCTCTTTGCTTCCATAGAATATTCGCCATTATGTGCAGAGATCTCTGATGGAGAAGAAGTTAATTTACTATGCAGTGGAGCATCTAGGAGGAACTTTTAACGACCCTGTAAGTAATTATCTTTCTGCCCTGATTTCACTAAGACAGTTGGTAGAATTTGCTTCAGTAGCACGTGATCCAGAGAGGATCAGATGCTCGTGAGCAGGACCCCCAAGTACTCATGAGGTGAATCTTCCTGCTGCTTCAGGACTGAAGTTAGTTTGAAACTGCTGTGGTAAGCATATGCATTAGCCCAATCTGACTGTCCTCAGATTTAGGCCAGAACCATCGGTCTGACCTTCTGTGGAGAAGGGGGACAAGGAACTAACTGTTTGTCCTGATCTGCTGTGAGAGAAGTTTGCTTTGTGGTGAGCCATCTGCATTTGTTCCTGCAGGATCTTTGGACTCCGGATGAGCTGATTCCTGAAAGCCTAAAGCAGAAGTACAGGTAAGGTTGAATGAGTTGACTAGGACTGAAATAGAAGTGTTGGAAGTAGGGGATAGTAACACTGTAATACTGAGGGATGGGTGAAATGGAAAGAAGTGAAATGCTGACCACAGAGGAGTGTAGACACAGCTGTGTGTACTGACAGCCCTGGTCTGTGTTTTTCCCCTTGCTCCCGAGAGAGGATCAGGAGAAGCAAAAGCAGGAAACTCTGAATATGGAAGAGAGAGAGAAGAGAGGTGAGTCAGAAAGTTTGAAGAAAAATTTGGATGCAGTCAGTTAGGCTAAATACTGTCTTTTCTTACATCCTCAGACATTTGAATGCTAACATACATGCAGAATGACTCGAATGGCTTAGCAAGTCTTCTCACTGTTTCTTTTCTCCATCTGTGATGCATGTGTACTCTTGCAAAATCTCGCTGCGTACCTCTCTGGGATGGGAACTTAAGGAGCACTCTGGCTGGAGAAGCTGAGGTCAGTGCTGCCTGGATGTATGACAAGCCTATGGACATGTAGATCCATGTTCAGTGCAGCTGGTGTGGACAGGCACGAGTGTCTACACAAAACTTGGTTCGACTCCACCAGAACAACTGCAAGCATTTTTCTGAAGGTGACAAAGAGAAGGCAGTGGGGGAATGGAAACTGGAAACAGACAGTTCAGCTTGGGCAAGTCTTTCCCTGAAAAACATCAGTCCAAATGGTTGGTGGCTGAATGCTGTAGACTGCAGAGCAGAGACCTGAATTCTTGCTGGCCTTGCAGAGCTCTGTCCTGGGATCTTTGCTTTAAGTGCCCCCAAGTGGTTCTTTTGTTGTATTTATGTGGGAGAGCAGATCGTTCGGGGGGCCTGAGTGCATTGGCATTCCTTACCATCCAGAGGTGAGAGGAGGGAGGGGAGAGAAGATCAAAGATCAAAAGATCAAGTCATGGACCAGTACCCATTGCTTCTCTTTGGGACTGGAGAAATTAGAAAGAGGCACTGGAGATACTTCTGGGATAAGATGCATGATACAAAGGAGGGTTGATGGAGGTGTTTAATCGCTTCTTTTCTCCAGGGCCTCAGCCCAGGAGGCTGGGCCCATTCTGCTGCTGCAGTCCACAGTGCATTCAGCTGTTGCCAGCTCCCTGTTGCTCTCCCAGCAAGCCCCAAGTTTTTGCTGGCCCGTAAAGCACTTTCTGTAGGCCGGCTTCCCAGCTGATGCTCTCATTCCTCTTAAGCATGGGAGGGGTGCATGTGGCCCAGATCTGTGAGGAATGGGCACTTCTGGGGAGCTGTCCTTTCTTCCCAGAGAATGTGTAGTGTCTATCTACTTCCTTATCCAGACTGGGGATTGGTGTCTGAGACCTTCTTATCCAAACCTTGCTTATCTATATCTGTACTTACTTCTACAGGTCCTTTGCCTTTTGAGGGTATCACTGTCACCATGGATTCCCAACAGATGAATGGAACCCAGAGGGTTTTGTTTGACAGAGTCCTGACAGAGTCTGAGTGTAAGGACCTGCTCCGACTGGCAAAGGTAACAGCTGGGTGTTATAGCTCTCATATGTGTGTCCTTTCCACCTCAGCAGGCAGAATTGTGATCTTGCTGCAGAGGAGAGAAGGCAGCCTATCGTATGTCCTCTGCATCATTCTGTTTCAGGCAGCAGGAGGAACAGGAGATGGCTACCGAGCGAGACGGTCCCCTCACACCCCACATGAGAGATTTGAAGGGTTAACTGTTCTGAAGGCCATGCAGGTGAGTGGCTTTGCAAGTCTACAGTCTTCTTTATTGTCCATAAAGCGTGTTTTTTGTCTGTGAAGTGCACTCTGGACAGGGTCGTGGGTGTGTTTTCTTCCTTACAAGAACATATGCAGCTTTTCCTGACCCTCCACATTTATGTTTAGGTACGTTGTAATGTGGAAGGCTTGACAAGCACTTTCTCTCCTGTGGGGCAGGGTTTCGTGTATGCTACTTTTCTCTGTGCTATAGTCTTACAGGCATGCATGGATTAGAATTGTGGTATAATTGAAGGTGGAAGAGGCCTCTGGAGGTCTCTATTTCAACCCTCTGCTCACTGCACAGCTAACTCCAAAGCTGGATGAAATTCCTCAAGGCTTCGTGCATGCAAGTTGTGAATGTATCCAAGGGTGGAGATTGCTCATCCACTGTGGGTACCTTTTTCAGTGCTGTACCACTCTCAAGGGGAAGGAATTTTTCCTTATTTGTAGCCAAAATTTCCCTTATTGCAACTTACTTCCATTGCCTCTTGCCTTTTCACTGTGTCCCTCTGGCTCCATCTCTATACCCGCCTTTCAGGTGATAGGACATTGTGGTTAGATCCTCCCTTGGCCTTCTGCAGGCTGGAGAGACCCAGCCCTTCATCCTCTTCTAAGTTTCGTGCTCCAGATCCCCGACCATCTTAGGACACTTCACTGAGGACTCACTCCAGTTTGTCAGTGTTCTTCCTATAATGGAGACCCAAAATTATGCTGCATTCCAGATGTGCCTTCACACACTGAGTAGAGGGAAATAATCAGTGCACAGCACAGGTGCACACCTGACGTGTTTATATGAAAGAAATATTTTGTTCTTACGTGACCAAGGGACTTTACATAGATCTGTTCTTGTGTACTGTGTACACGTGTCATTTCTTAGAGTATCTCTGTGAGTATTCTAGCAGGCTTGTTTTTCACTTGTAGCTAGCCCAGAATGGGGACGTGGAGTGGAGAGATGCCAGATTGCTTCTGCAGGCCAGTGAGAAATCGCGGAAAATCATAGAATCCTATTTCACTCCTGGAAAGAAATTGCATTTCTCATTCACACACCTTGTGTGCCGCACAGCTATAGAGGGTAAAGAATCTTTCACCCTGTTAGTCCCTTTCTCCTGCAGAGTCTCCTTCTAGTTCCAGCCACATGCTTTCAGGAGACTCTCTTTCCTTTATTCTCACGTGTCCCTCACTCTCTGCCTTATTCTTTCTTGAAATTTAAAATGCCCTAATTGTTTTTTGCAACTTCCCTTTTCAGAGGAGCAGGAAGATCGCATGGATCTCAGTCATCCTGTCCATGCTGATAATTGTCTGTTGGATCCTGAAGGGAAAGAGTGCTGGAAAGAGCCACCTGCCTATATCTACAGGGACTACAGGTAAGAGAAAGGAACCTGAATTAGATGGCATGGAAATCAGAATGTCTCCCCACCCCCAAGAAAAGATGAGCTCAGCTTGTAAAAACCAGGCAATGGATCATTGTCTCAAAGTCAGCCAGGGCTGTAGCATGAGGCAGAAGGCTGTAGCATGACGCAGAAGGCTGCATCAGTGGCTTCAGAATGAGGTGTGAAACACCTCCCCTGGGCTGGGAAGATGATCTGCTCTTTCTTCCTCCTCCCTCCCCACATCCAGTATTGACAGAGAACAAGATGAGAGTAGGAGGCTGCTTGGATCTGGAATCATGATATTAAATTGTCTTTTTGTCTGTCACACCACTGCTAGCCCTTAGGACAATATCCTCTTTGAATCTTGTTCTATCTTTCGCAGTTTCACAGGTCTGTTGTCCACACATTAAGAGAACAGGGAGAACCTCATTCCTTAGATTTCCTTTGTTTGAGGTGTCAGATTACTTTGCTGACTATTCTCCCTTTGATCTCTGAGGATTCACTATCAATACTTTGTGTTGGGATTTTCCATTGCGTGTGAGAGGTTGTTCCAGCCTGGAGCAGATTTCGTTACACTTCTGTGAAAGAAAAAAATAGGTTTTTAAGATGGTGACAAGTGTTGCACTCTGCAGCCAAATGAGACCAGTTCACTACGGCTTATTTACCCTATTCACCATCTCATCACTGGACATCCAAAAATTTTATGTGCCTTTTCTTTGGGTGGCAGCTGACCCCAGAGCAGAATTTTTCTCTGAACCACCTATGACAGGGATGTGGGTCTTAGAAGGAATCCATTTGGTGTCATTACTTCTAGTTTGCTTCTTCCATGGGTGTTAACTTGGTGTAGTCAGATCGTAAAGTTACAAGGCTCTGTTGTATAACTGGTCTATTTCACTTGCGAAAGGTTTATCCTATCACCTCAGTCCTCCATCAATGGTAAGATTCTGACTTGTATGTCGAGGTATATTAAAATATCTTTCCCGGATCTATGGTATTGAGCTGTATCTAGGAGTATTCTGCCCTCTTGCAGAGTGAAGTGTGGTAGAACAACTGGCTCAATGGAGGCCAAGCTCTTCTGGTGTCCTTTTGCAGGAGGCCCCTATACTTCAGACCATCCAAGAAGCATCATTCAAAAACTTTCTGGATCTCTTCTGTGTATTTGTGCTATGGTCACTAATGAAAGTATTAAACAGAATTAGGCCCAGAGGTCCAAGAGTTCCAGTAATCCCAGGTGAACCATACTCCTTTAAGTGCCACTTGTGTACTATCCAGTGTGTGCTGTTCACATGCTCTTCTTCACCTTTTCTGTGTTAACTAGTAATTTCTCTAGTGGCACAGTTCTGAAAACGTTTTAACAGAGTCCAAACGGCCAAAATTGAGCACATTGTCTTTCCCTGGGAAATCAACTGTTTTGTCAAAGATTGTGTGACTAACCCAATGCTTTTAGTAAACCCGTGTAACATTCTAAAACCGTTTGCCGTGTACCTGTTGTCCTTCAATTATCTGTCTTCTCAGAAATGGATTTGAAAGACGTGCAGACTGCTGAGGTCAGGCTGATAGGCCTGCTGATGCTTCAGCCATCATCACTACTCTTCTGCCCCTTTGTACTGTGAGAGCTGTCCTTGCTTTTCTCCAGTCATGTGCTACCACCCTTTTGAGTCTTTTTAAAACCTCCTGGGAGAAGAGCTAAAACCTTATGGACTTCAGGGCTGATAATCCTGTCTTCATTATGTCTTTAATATTTTGCTTCAGCAACCATAGTGTTGATATCTGTTCCATACAACCAGTCCCATTAACGAGCCTCTTTTTGATCCGTTGGCATTCTCTATCAGTTTAATTGAATACCAAGAAGAATTCATGCAGTTGTGGTTATTTCTTTTCCCTTGGTTGACTATGGTCTCACCCACACTGCACAATCACCTCACTCCTTCTCTTTTTGTCTAGTATGAGTAAAGGAATTTGCTTTCATTTCCCACACGCACCATGCCTCTTTTTGACCATTCTTATGTTACCGTGTATTCTTTAGTTCTTAAGACATGGCACTCTTTGTTAATCAGTCTCCTCTTCCAGGATTATTCCCAATATTAAAACATAGACAAGGTCAGGACTAAGGTCTGCTTAGCACAGAGCTTTATCACAATGATGCCACAGGTGCATGCTGCAGAATATTTAACAAAAACAAACAAGATGACTGTGTGGACCTAACTCCATGGAGTATTCTCCCAGCCTCCAGTGGCTTGGAGCTCAGGGACTCCCCTGAGCTAGGCACTGCCGTATTTAACACCCCCAAATGGATTCTCCCAATAATTGGTTTGGTCACTTTTTGAACCTCTGGCACCAATCAGGTGCTGTGCTCCCCTGTCACAAGTAGAGTGGGAAAGCACTTTGAGTGAATGAGCTTCACAATTTATATATCCTCTTTCTTTTTGTCCACAGTGGCATTCTCTACCTCAATGATGACTTCCAAGGTGGGAGCCTTTTCTTCACTGAAATGGACACTGTGACTGTCACGGTAGGTCTGGGACTGACCAAAGGAAAGACAGAGAACCAAGAGTGAGATTTAATCTAGATGGGAGAAAACCACTTGGTTATTGGATCCCCCCACTCCAAACACAATCCAGTGCCAGCGCTATGGCAGATTCAAATAGGGGCAGCTAAAGGCAAATTGAGGCAAATCTCAAACAGAGGAGAGGTTAACTCCTTTCTAGCAGAGATATTCCAGGCTCTTCCTATCTGTGGGCAACATGTTGTCTGTAGAAGGGTAGTGTACCCCAAAGCAAGGAGCTGCTGGCTTCATTGTCTTTTCTGTCCCCTGACAGGCCGAGATTCATCCAAAGTGTGGGAGGCTGGTAGCCTTCAGCTCTGGCAAGGAGAACCCCCACGGCGTGTGGGCAGTGAGCCACGGCAGGCGCTGCGCCATTGCTCTCTGGTACACACACTCCGCAGAGCATGCTGAGCAGGTAAAGGGCCATGCTCAGGAAATGTGTACAAGCACCTCCAAACGCAAATCCTCTGAGGAATAGCTTTTGGGTTTTCCCATGGAGGCAACAGCTCATGGTTGTTTTCTGACAAGGTGGAGGCGGTCAGCATGTGATGGGTCCTGCAAGAGAGAATGAGTTCTGCTGGGGCTGGATGGGTTTGGTGAAGACCAAATGCGTCTTGCCAGCCGCTGCAAGCCAGTCTGAGATCCTAGCAGTGAAGGGTTCACATCATTTTTCTCCATGGCTGCAGGAGCGGGTGAAGGCAGAAGAGCTGATGGAGCAGAGAGTAGCAGAGCAGAACCAGCCTGATGGAGAAGAATATCAGGCGACTGATTACAGCAGCAGATCCTCCCCAGAGCCGCTTGTTCCCAACGGTGGAGCCAGGCCCACGAGACAGAGGCAGAAGCCTGGCTCCGAGAGGACGCAGCACCCCAAGCAGCTGAGAGCCAGAGATGAGTTCTGAGTATGCGAGGCCCCAAGGTGGACTGGCACACGCAGTGGGCTGACACATCTTGGTGATACTGGGACCACAGAGGCCACAGTTCATTAGCATGCTAGAGCCATAGTGATGGGGAGGGATGCAGCTTTCTTCTCTGTGACTGTCCAGCAGCTATAAAATGGCAGCAGGGACAGCATACTAAAGGTAGTGACACCAGAATCTTTCTTCAGTGCCCTGCCAACATGTTTGTGTTGCTCAGAACTGAGAAGGCGGGCCCCCCCTCTCCCCACTCCTTTCAGACTCAGCTTCTTGGTCATGCAGGGCCGAAGCCAAGAGCACTAAGAGGAGCCTGGGGACTTTGAGGAGCAAGGGCTATCTCACATTCAGGAATTCAAAGGAGAAGCCTCTGGATTTCCTTGGTGCCTGTGAACCTTGAGAACCTCGAGATTAGTGTGCATGAGTGAAGATGAGGTACTGTGAATATATGGAATAAAAGGAAAATGATGGACACACATGGTGGGAGCATGACTGTGTACAGGGGGAGGGACACATGCAGATGGAAATTTAATTAACAAATGATGGAAGGAGATTGAGCCCTTAATGAAAGAAAACAAACAAAATATTTGCCCAGATGACAGCCACCTGCGATAAGGGAGGGCAAGAAAGTCAGCTCTGCTGTGACCTACCCCTGAAAAGGGTGGCAACTACCTTTAAGAAAAAGCACTGTACACTCACATTTCCCTGAAGTACGGCCTCTTTTCTTTTTTTCTTCTCCATGCACCAAATTGTCCCTGAAGGCAGGAGATATTTTGTTTATCATTTTCCACGCTGATATAAAGACAGTCTGCTGTCACTGCCCAGGGGATTAGTGTCCAGAGATGGGATTATTTTGTAGCCAAACAGGAATTGAGTGGGGTGGATATGGAGTATCGAAAAGAGCAGTGACCCTTTTCCTGGGAAGCATCGGAGCTGTGAAACAGGCCTTGCTGAGAGCTGTGCAGAGACCACAACTGTAGTATGGAAGGGAAGAAATTTGGACAGTTGGGGTGGGTTTTGTAGGAGGTGCGTGGGTGTTCCCCTCCTCACTGTTGGCTCAAGGTCCCTGTCCAGTGGGTGCTGTTGTGTTAGCCCCATTCCCACAACACTGGAGGATCGGGACTGCAGCAGGGAAGCCTTTCCCCCTCCTGAATCCTGGCACTTGTTTAATGTGCAAGCCTGGGAGTCATGCATCAGCAACCCTTTTTGCCTCCTGTCCTTCCCAGGATCACAGGAAAAAGATTTTATGCCTGCATTTCAAATTCCCTGTCCCCCAAAGAAGGTCCACCAGGTCCTAGCACCCACAAGTCTCTCCTGATGATTCATATGGGGGTGCTGGATGGCTCCTGCTTGACGAGACCCTCTTGGTGGAGTGCAGGGCTATTGTCCACAGCTCTGGCTTGCTCTGCCCAAAGGTGGCTTGGGTGATTAGACTGATGGCCTCCTGACGTCAGATGAGATCCGTTAAAAGGTATTTATCTCAGGCTTGGGCCAAAGCTGCGGGAGAGATTAAAAGAGATTGAGGCCAAGATAATCCTCTCGCAGCATCCCACTAAAGTGGCTGCCAAAAGGCACGCCACCAAATCTTTTGCCACCCCTGGCCCCTGCGCCTAGTTCTGTTTTTGCTATGTGGAGCTCAATTTGCTGCCCAGAGGCTGGTACCCCAGCCCTGCCCTGTTGTGGGTCTTCCCTTGGCAGAGTCACTGTGAGTGGTACCATCTGCCCTTCCTGTCCTGCGCAGGGCACAGGTGGCACTCTGTCCTTACAAACAAGGGAATTCTTGTGGACTGTGAGGTGCAGAAGCTCTGTCCCAGAGGTTTATAATCCTAGCCTGTTCTGGCTAAGTTTCACTTTATTAGTTCATTTATCACATAAACAGGGAGTCAAGTGCATCCGCAATGGTTTCTTTCCCTTCAGGAGCA
This sequence comes from Penelope pileata, assembly GCA_013396635.1. NCBI lineage: Eukaryota > Metazoa > Chordata > Aves > Galliformes > Cracidae > Penelope > Penelope pileata. Next base: position 277,373 of record WBMW01005999.1, on the reverse strand, counting down.
GTGTGCTACTCTCTCTTTTCAACCCTCCCCACCCACCTGCTTTGCATTACGTCCCAATCCGATTTCCCCAAGTCTCTGGTGTCTGATTTAATTTGCCTGACGCTGCTCCTGGAATCAGCCCTCCCCCGGCCCCTCCCGTCCACAGCCTTCCAGCTCCCCATGGGGAGATCAGTCCTGGGAGAGGCTGAGGAGCTGAGAGGGAGCCAGGGTGGACTGGCAAGGAGACCGACCAGGGACTGCAAGGGGACAAGGGGCTTCTGGCTGGCAGGGAGCTATCCTCAGCAGGGAGGCAGGCTGCGAGGGCACCAACCGGGGAACCACAACACACCCTGTGCTACAGATCCTGGTAAGGATGCTGCCGTGTTACCCCTGATGTCACTTTGGTGAGGCTGGCACTTGGGACAGTGGGTTTCTTGGTCCAATGCCACAGTGGTTATTGGAGTCCCTTTGTACAGGGATTGATCCCATGTGCAGGTATCTGAGGAAGAGGGAGGGAAGAGCCTGGTGAAGAAGTTTGGGCTGGCACTGCGGTGTCCTTACAGTGACGAGGGGCTCTGTGTTGGGATAGGGTCGCTTGTTCTCACCCTGGCAGGTAGATCCCACCAGCTCCCAGACTGGGACAGGATGGTAGTGCCTCCCACATGCTTCTTTGCAGCTGGCCACTTTTTTGGATGGAGAAGCAGTCCAGAGAAAGAGGAACAGAGCAGGGTAATTTTACCCTGGCCTTTGATCTCCATCACAGGAGAGGGGGATCATCTCTGTATCCGGCTCTGCAAGGAGCCCAGGGTCACCAGGGCGAGCATGCAAGGCCAACCAGGGGATTACGCAGAGACTCAGGGATGCTGCCTATTAATACTCAGTCCTCCCTCCTGTACCTTCCCCCTTTCTATTTACAGCCCTCACCCCAAATCCGGCAGAGAGACCACGTCCTGCTCAGTGTGGGGGAATCCGCTTGGAGGCTAGAAAATTCTGGGGTCCAACTCTCCTTTCTTCCCACCTGTTGCTTGTGCCCCTGTCCCCACAAGGTGCAGGTGGCTCAGCAGGACAGCCCCTGGGGTGCAGGATGGGACTCTGCCCTGATGTGTTGCAAGGCACATGGCCACTGCCCTGAAAAGTCATGATATGGCAGCAAAAGGCAGGAGAAGGCACCCATGGACTCAGAATGGGTCTGGCAGATGGCAGTACTGCAGTGGGGGCCTCCAGCAAGCTCATCAGAAAAGGCAGAGGGAAAAGAGCTCAGTGGAGACACCATGCTGGAGAGCAGATAAAATGAAACCTGGTTTCAAAAGCCAAGAGCTGTGAACTGGATGAGTACAACCAAGGCAGAGCTCAAGAAGAGGGGCTGGGGTGAACTGAGTCCAGACTGTTTGCTGTGCTATGCTCCCCAGGGTGTGTGTGGCTCTGCAGGGGGCATTACTCTGGACCAGTGCTGGTGGAGGGTCTTGCTCCATTGCAGCGCCAGGGTGGTGGTGATGAAACTGATATTTCCAGGGAGCCTACCAACTGTACTGCTTAGCATTGATCTGAAATAGCCATTATTTCCAGGAAGCACCGAGAGCACACCATTTGGAAGCTTTTCCTTTTAACACTAGTCTTGGCAGCTACCACGAGCTTATCTGCAGGTCTGTAAGAAATGTGCATCCCTACGGTCCTGCTCAGGGCAGTAACATGCCTTGGCCAGGCTCCAAGCTCCATCCCACTTTTTCCTGATCTTGCCAGATTCAGTCTCCCCATTTCCTGCCCTAAATTTACATGACAAGTTGCTCTTCTGCACACCTGCCATGGTCCTCCCAGGAGGCAGCTGCGCTCCGGTGGGGACGTGGTAACTTGCTATGAAGAAATTTCAGTGAGATGTGATGGGTGGAGGTGTCAGGCGAAGCTGGAGCTATTATTGTTTCTCATCTGTGGCTCCTTGTCCTTCTGAGGCTGAGAACAATTCCCAACATCATTTAGATTGTTCCCTCAGAGGGATTTAAAGGTTCAGTCGGAGACCTGAACCTGAGCTGCACCTTCTCTATACTTAGCCCTTTTTATCCGTCCTTGAGATCGTGCCCCTGCCCTTTGATCTTTCTGTCAGCTCTGAAAGCCCCTCATCTGGTTGTGCGCCTTGGCAGAGAAGGCTCGTAGGAAATGGCTCTCCTGTGCTAGTGCCAGAGTTGAGAAAAAATACACCCAGTGAAAGGAAGAAACTGGTTGAAAAAAAAAACAGGAGAGATGCAGATGAGCCTGGGGACCCAAGGAGTGCTGGGGAACATGCATGCATTCAGTTTCATATGGGGCAGGAATTGCAGGCGTGTGGGAGGAGCAGAGAACAAGGCTCTCATTGCTGTGCAGGTCTGGGCAGACAAAAAGAGAAGTCCACAACGATAGCTTAGGGAGAGCGGATGGATGGTGATTTCAGACACACAAAGGTCTGTGAAATGATGGCTTGCACAGCAGAGAGCCAGTGCTGCTCCAGCCGGAAGAAGCTTGAGGAAGAGTTCTCTCTGGTGGCAACAACAGGACCCAAGGGAATGGCATGGAGCTGTGTCAGGGGAGGGTCAGGTTGGGGATTAGGAAAAGGTTCTTCACCAGAGGGTGGTTGGGCCCTGGCACAGGCTGCCCAGGGCAGTGGTCACAGCCCCAAGCTGACGGAGTTCGGGGAGCATTTGGACAATGCTCTCAGATGTAGGGTTTGAGTTTTGGGTGGTACTGTGGGGAGGCAGGAATTCTACTTGGTGGTCCTTGTGGGTCCCTTCAAATTTGAGATGTTCTGTGATTCTGTGATTCTAAGGAAGAGATCCCAGTGGGGATGCCAGGCCTTCAGGCCTTGGGAGGGGGGTCAAGCAGGGGAGGCTGGAAGGAGAGAGCAAACAGGAAGGGGTAGAAACAGTCATGCAATGCTGAGGGTTGTGGAGGTGCTCTGGAGGGGAGGGGATTGGTCCTGGGGAAAACAGAGAAGGGAAGGTTTGGACTGGAATGATGGAGCTGGTCTGCACAGGGACGCTGAAAGTTCAGGTTTACGATGTGGTGTGCTAGGAGGCACTGACCAGAGCTGGACACAGCGTCCAGAGCTTGTCTATGCACCAAACCTGAGGGACAAACACCACAAAATGAGGAGCCTGCTCCTGAAAGCTGCAAACCCTCCCCAGCATCTCCCCAGTCAGCTAGTGAGCTGAGAGATGGAGTGGGGTGTCCAACCTCTTCCCAATGAGAAGTGCCTTCAGGTGGGTTTTGGGAGCCAGTGTTAATAAACCAGCTTTGTTCCCCTTCTGAGAGAAAGCCTGTCATCACTGTTCTTTCAAGAGAAGGAAAAAACAGTGGAAAGGGGTCAGCACAGGTGCTGATCTCCCCATCCTTCAATAGTCACAGTCCTAGGCCACCACTAGGGTGCATTCCTCAGGCTTTGACATGGCGGCCCTGGGCGTGTCCCCTGCTCTGTGTCCAGGCTCTGGAGCCACATGGCCATGTCCAGTGCAGGATAGGCAGCAGGCAAGAGGCAGCTGTGCTGAAACTCCATTCAGGCTTGCAGGCAGTTGCTACATGACTTCCTCTGCAAGGTGTAGTCTGAAATAGCCTCTCCCTGGAATAAGAACACGCCCCTCCTGGGAGCTGGGGGGAAACCTGCATCTCCCTCAGGAGCCGTTGACCAAGCAGAAGCATCAAAGGACAGAGATGCTCAGTGGAAGGGATTATGAAGAGAAAATCAAAGAGCTCAGTTGGGGCAACTCTACAAAACAGTGATCGAAACTGGGACTCAGGAACCATCAATGCTTGGGGAGTGCCCACAGCAAGAAAGCAGCCTGGCATGGAGGAAGCAAGGCCTTCAGACAACAGGCCTAAGCAGGATAGAGATGATTTGGCTCACAAGGAGTGGATGGAGAAATCCTGCAGGTGCTGCTGGAGCCTTCTTGGTCTTGGACCAAGTGCCAGTTTTAAGGATGAAGAACACCAGAAGCAGTTCTGAACACTCATACCTACCAAGGAGAAAGACTGAAATAATAAAAACCATATTTGTCTACAAGACTGGAGATGTTAAAATCACTGGTGGAATTTTAAGTACACCAAACAGAAAAGAGAGAAAAAACTGAGGTGCTGTATAATCATGTAGTGTAGCTGTATCTTGAATATGAGTTACAGTTCAGGTTCATTGCCCTTTCTACACAAGTGTATCACCTGTAAGCAGCTGAAAAGGGCTTAGAGAACAACGGAGGTGATGGGATGCAACAGTTTACATGGGAGGAATGATAAGTGTGCTCTGCAGCCTGCAAAAGAGATGGATAAAGATGAATATGACAAAGATCTATACAATTCTGAGTGACTCTGAGTTGAATAGACACCGTCTATTTGCTCATTCTTTCAACTCAAAAGCTGGGAACCAGCAAGTGGAACTAGTGCCATTCAGGAGTATCAGAACCAGGAACTTGTTCATAAAGCATACCACTGAGCTGTGGAATTCGTCACCATGGGGCACTGAGGATGCTAAACTTTGACATTGGCATAAAAACTGGCTGGACAAATGTGCAGAAGAAAAATCCATCAAAGGCTTCTTTACAGTAATGCTACCTCTAGCTTTAGAAGCCAATGAAAAGCTGGGGCTAGGAAAGTAGGAGAAAAACCACTATCTGCCTATGTTATTCTTAGATTNTCCTTTCCTTTTTCCTTTCCTTTTTCCTTTCCTTTTTCCTTTCCTTTTTCCTTTCCTTTTTCCTTTCCTTTTTCCTTTCCTTTTTCCTTTCCTTTTTCCTTTCCTTTCTGTGGGAAACTAGAAAGGAACACTGATAGAGCACCTTAATAGCCCCTAGATTTCCTTGATGGATAAAAAACTGGTGAGCACTGCCTGATAGGAATGATAGGAAATCAGTCCCACAGCCACTGGGCTCCCCTCAACAAGTTTCTTCCTGGAGTTGAGACAGACAGTTTGGCCATAGATGGAGAGGTTATAACTAACGAAATAAGGGGGCAAGTGTAGCAGAACCTCAGCAAGATGTTCTGGAGGTCTTTAGCTTCCCAGGGACCATGTAAGCAGGATAAAAGACCTAAGGGACCTTTAATTAGGTCCAGTATGACCTTCCCAAATGCTAAGGGCTTTGACCAGATACAGCAAGACATTTCTAATTGTTCAACCAAGAAATGATGGCTGCTAAGCATTTATCAGAGACACCTGCATTTCCATAACTGAGCAGTCCTATTTGATGCCCTTTCTAACTCACACCTCTCTCCTTTGATCTGTCTTCCCATATTCAAGGTTTCCCACGTGGAGGAACCACATCTAGCTCAGAAAGATGGGGGAAATGGAACAGATGAAGCAGGAGGCTGAGCAGCTGAAGAAGCAGATTGCGGTAATGCTGGCAATAGTCATGAAACTGCTGACAGTGTCTATCTCTTTTGTCCAAATCTTCAAATTCCCCTCCTCAGCCTCAACTTGGAGTTGAGCTTTCTCCATGTACGTCCTTGGAGCCTTTTACAGTTCTGCACAGCCCTTTAAATGCTACTGGAGATTTTCCTAGTATGGGGAGAGGAAGGCGA